>CM035422.1:21024764-21194764 GCA_020310875.1 Ceratopteris richardii
GAGTCCACTTGATCAAGAATGGAAAGAGGAGTCACGAATTCGTGATTTGTGGTAGGTAGAGAATCAAATCAATCATTGATTGATTGGAGAGTGATTGAGGGAAGTTAGCCTCCCAAACTCAACTATAAATAGATGGCAGTTTTTAGTCGTGGTTAGAGAGACCTATGTGAAGACCTCCAAGAGCTGAGCTTTATGCCATATCAAGGTGTGGTTACAAGGCACGCATATGTATCAGTAAGTCATTGTATTGTACAAGCAATATACTTTCATTTTCATGATTATTTGAGTTCATCTTTCCATGTTCTTGTGAAGTGTACTACTCACTGCCATTACTCTCAGTTTTCTTAGTCAGCTTGCAGAGATGTTTTCTCTGAGCTTGGTGCATCATTTTCAGTGATTTAACTTGGTAAAGTTAGCTCTATAAGTCTACTATATGCTCGCAAATTTTCATGTCATTTGGATGTTGCAATCTTCAGTTATGTTCACTTGAAGTCAACAGGGTCTGTTCATCTTCACTTCTCTGTCAGGTACCCGACTTTTGCACTCATCTTGTCAGAGCCATTTCTCAGTGGTTATGTATCCAAATTCCGTGATTTAATACTTGTTGGATTCAGCTTACTGTCTAGTATAACCATACAAATTTTCATAATCATTGGATTTCTACATTTTGATTTATGTTGATGTTTCTGCTCACTGGTCTATTTCTGTAGCAGCCCGTGAAAATCGGGATGATGTCATCACTTGTTAAAACTCATTCTCAATGTGTGGTTCATTAGTTTTGATGCGATTGCTCTTGAAAGTTAGCTCTTTACGTTACCTTGATTTCCCAAAGAGGAATTAAGCTAATTGCTGCTGTGCTCAGAGAATTATGTAAAACACTGGACAGGTGTATGAACCAAGAATAGCAAGTTTTCACCTCTGAGCTAACTCCAACTTATCTGTTTTGATCTATCTTTTTGAGAGTGATCTTCCAAGGTACATAGGGTGTCTAATACATCCATTGGCAAGCTAAAAGGGCCCACCATATACTTCTGGAGTTCATTTGGCTGGTGTAGATCAAGGATTTTGCAACACCTCTTCATCTTCAAGCACATACCTATCCATCTCTTCACAGTGGTATCAGAGCAAGGTTGGACAACATGGCAGATGGATTTCCTTCATCAATTGACAAATTGGATAGAGGTAATTACTCAGCTTGGTCATTAAGAATGGAAGCTTATCTCCAAGGTAGAAGTTTATATGGTTATGTGGCTGGAGATGAAGTTATGCCAAGTTTCAGGAACAAAAGTCAACCAACACAAGAAGAGCAAGAAAGATTGAGCACATGGTGCTCCAAGGATGCACTTGCAAGGTCTTATTTCCTCAACTCTATCTCAGATTTTTTGTTGCCTCACATTAGAAGTTGTAAGACATCTCAAGAAGTGTGGGATGCACTTGAAGCTTTCTTTTCTTCAAGTACCAAAGCTAGGAAGCATCAACTATGGCTGGAGTTCACAACTCTCAAGAAGGCTCCCAACCAAATGTGACTGATTTTGTCACAAATCTCAAGGACATAGCGGATCAGTTGGGAAGCATTGGAGAGGTAATAGATGAAGAGCAAATTGTAAGGCAAGTCATCAATGGCTTGAAGGCAGATGATAAGTGGGAAGCATTCACAACAGCTATGGATTTGTACATGGACATGCATGTACCTGATTTCAACACACTCATTGGACAACTACTTACTCAAGAGGCAAAGCTTATAAAAAATGGAGAAAGCTCTAGAGGTAATCAATCTTCAGCTTTATACACGGATAAAAGCAAGTCTAAAGATAACAAAGGAAAGGCAAAGAAAGTGGATGATGAAGCAAGTACATATCAAGCTAACTATGCAGGTAGAGGAAGACATGGCAGAGGTAGAGGAAGAGGAGGTAGACAAGGCAAGGGGAGATCCCAAGTCTCCAACTCATGTTCTATTTGTGGATTAACTAATCATACAACTGAAAATTGCTTTAGGAATTCCAAGAATCAAAGAGGCAGAGGATACAATAGAGGAAGTTATGGCTACTCAAGAGGAAGGTTCAACAACTACCATGGCAACTACAACAACTACAATCATTCAAACTATCAAGGAGGCTACAAAGGAAGGAGAGACTACAATAACTACACAGAAGACTCAAACAAAGAGGATTCATTATTGATCATGAACATGGCTATGCCACAAGGTAAATCTGATGAGCATGTTTTCTACATAGATTCAGGTTGTTCAAATCATGTGGCAGGAAATGTGGCACTCCTATCAGATTTAGAAGATCCAGGGAATAAGCATGAGGTACAAACAGGAGATGATACAAAACATCTTGTGGAGAAAATAGGCAATGTCAAAGCACCTGATGGAAACATCAACCTACTCAGTAAGGTACTCTATGTCCCTACCATTACAAAGAATTTGATAAGTGTTGGGCAGATAGTAGAGAAAGGGTTGCAAGTCAGGTTCACAAAAGCAGGAGCATTTGTTGAAGATCCAAGTCAAGGATTCAGAAGAATTGCAAAAGGTGAAAAGACAGGTAGATTGTTCACATTTGAATTACAGGATTGCTCTCTTTAATTATGGTAGTCAGACACTCACAGAATTGGAAGTATGGCACAAAAGGTTAGCACATATTGGTGAAAGGTCATCAAAGCAAATCTGCAGGGACCAAAGTGTACTTGGACTTCCTAATTTGTCAAAACAACATATGATTTATAAGTGTAGTGCATGTCAATTTGGAAAGTCTCATAGGTTACCATTCATGAAGAAAGGTTATATGCATGGAGATCTCTTGGAGTTGGTTCATACAGATGTATGGGGACCTAGCAAGGAAGCTTCAATATCTGGATCAAGGTATTATGTTTCCTTTATTGATGATTGCAGCAGATGGACTATCCTATTCTTTATGAAACACAAAGATGAAGTTTTTTCATGTTTCAAAAGATATTTGGCTCTTGTGGAGAATCAAACAGGTAAATCACTAAAAAGGCTAAGGTCAGATGGAGGGGGAGAATACTTCTCCCATGATTTTGATTCTTTTCTTCAAGAAAGAGGAATCAAAAGAGAGGTAACTACAAGGTACACTCCTGAGCAAAATGGAGTGGCAGAAAGGAGGAATAGGACAATTGTTGAAGCTGCAAGGTCTATGTTAAATGAAAAGCATTTACCTAATTACTTATGGGCTGAGGCTATATCTACAGCCACTTACTTGATTAACAGGTTGCCTTCAAAATCCCTTGATGGGATGACTCCATATGAGGCTTGGAAAGGAAGAAGACCAAGCTTAGATCATTGTAAAATTTTTGGATGTATTGCTTTTGCTCATGTTCCTTCACAGGTTAGAGGCAAGATGGATCCAAAGGCAGAAAGGTGTGTATTTATTGGATATGACAACAATCAAAAGGGCTACAAGTTATACAACCCTACCAACAAAGGATTCTTGGTAAGCAGAGATGTAGTTTTTGATGAGAACAATTCATGGTATGAAGATTCATGCAGGAAGATCAATTTACCATATGATCTTGAAGAAGATTTTCCAAAGCTTGGTAGAGAACAATCAAAGATTGAAGAACAAGACACCTCAGAGGATGATGAAGAATCTCACATGGAAAAGATCAAAGCATGGAAGTCTAAAGGTAAAGCAAAATTGCAGGAACTTGGACATGAGGCAGAATCATCACATCATGGACTAAGAAGATCTATGAGGGAAAAGAAAAAACCAGAAAGGTATGGGTTTGACACCTCATTAGTAACTAAACATTCTATCTACATAGCACAGGACATAAACCAAGAGGAGCCATCATCATTTGAAGAGGCCAAAGCAAAAACAGAATGGAAGCATGGAATGAAGGAAGAGATTGAAGCACTTGAGGAAAACAACACTTGGGATTTGGTGCCCAAGACTTCATCCATGAAGGTAATAGACCCAAGATGGGTCTATAAACTCAAGAAGAATTCTGATGGTTCCACTAACAGGTATAAGGCAAGGCTTGTAGCAAAAGGCTTTGCACAAACTCAGGGAATTGATTATGAGGAGACCTTCTCTCCTGTGGCAAAGATGCCTACTATTAGGGTTTTGCTTAGTATTGCCTCTTCCAAGAATTGGAAGATACTTCAACTAGATGTAAAGAATGCATTTTTGAATGGTTGGATAACAGAAGAGGTATATATGGCACAACCACCTGGTTTTGAGAATCAAGTTTATCCTGATTATGTGTGTAAACTTAACAAAGCATTGTATGGTCTCAAGCAAGATCCAAGAGCTTGGAATTTCAGGCTTGTTTCATTCTTGCAAGACAAAGGCTTTCAACCAAGCAAGGCAAATCCTTCACTCTTTATTAAAAAGAGTAATTCCGAGGTCATCTACCTATGTGTATATGTAGATGATATTATATTGACACGAAATGATGCAGATGGTATGAAGAAGATCAAAGATCAGATGAGAGAAGAGTTCAAGATAAGTGATTTGGGTTCACTTACCTACTTCCTAGGTTTGGAAGTTGTCTACAAAGATCATGGTTTGTTTCTCACTCAAAGAAAGTACATTAAGGACATGTTGGCAAAATTCAAGATGCAAGATTGTAAGATTGCAGGTAATCCAATGGAGGTCAATCACAAATTGAGCTCACATGAAGGTGAACTCATAGAGGACATCACATCATATCAAAGTCTAGTGGGTAGTCTCAACTATGCCACATTGACAAGAGTAGATATATGTTACAGTGTGAGTGTGCTAAGCCAATTTATGCACACACCAAGGAAACCACATATGGATGCTGCCAAAAGGATTCTCAAGTATCTCAAAGGAACCATAAATGAAGGACTTTATTATCCTTATGTATCTGATTTAGGTTTGAAGCTATTTTCTGATGTAGATTGGGCTGGCTCCAAGGAAGATAGAAGGAGCACTTCACGTTATCTTACCTTTGCAGGTTCAAAGCTTATTTCATGGTCATCCAAGAAGCAACCCACAGTTGCTCTCTCTTCTACTGAAGCTGAATATAGAGGTCTTGCCATAGCTACACAAGAAGTTATGTGGATGAAGACATTATTCAAAGATCTTGGATTGGAGTTTGGAACTCCAACTATTTTTTGTGACAATATGAGTTCTATTCACTTGGCTGCTAATCCTATTTTTCATGCAAGGACTAAACATATTGAAGTTCATTATCACTATGTACGAGAGAAGGTTCTAAGCAAATAGATTCAAATATCATATGTGTCCACTCATCAACAATGTGCAGATATTCTAACCAAAGCATTGGATGGTACAAAGCTTTGCAAATTCAAGGCTATGATTGGTTTGCAGGTAATCTTGGAAGATTGAAGACCTCAAGCATACTTGGCTTGAGGGGGAGCTGTTGGAGCAAGTCTATGACAAGCCTAAGTATTGGCTTGAGTCTCACAAAGTCTTAGAAGAAGCTTTAAAAAGAAGACTATGTAAAGTTCACTTGTGAACTACCTCTTGTAACTTTTGAAGAGTTTACTTAATGTAAAAGTAAGAGAATCTTAAGTGGTTGAGTCCACTTGATCAAGAATGGAAAGAGGAGCCACAAATTTGTGATTTGTGGTAGGTAGAGAATCAAATCAATCATTGATTGATTGGAGAGTGATTGAGGGAAGTTAGCCTCCCAAACTCAACTATAAATAGATGGCAGTTTTTAGTCGTGGTTAGAGAGACCTATGTGAAGACCTCCAAGAGCTGAGCTTTATGCCATATCAAGGTGTGATTGCAAGGCACACATATGTATCAGTAAGTCATTGTATTGTACAAGCAATATACTTTCATTTTCATGATTATTTGAGTTCATCTTTCCATGTTCTTGTGAAGTGTACTACTCATTGCCATTACTCTCAGTTTTCTCAGTCAGCTTGTAGAGATGTTTTCTCTGAGCTTGGTGCATCCTTTTCACTGATTTAACTTGGTAAAGTTAGCTCTATAAGTCTACTATATGCGCACAAATTTTAATGTCATTTGGATGTTGCAATCTTCATTTATGTTCATTTGAAGTCAACAGGGTCTGTTCATCTTCACTTCTCTATCAGGTACCCGACTTTTGCACTCATCTTGTCAGAGCCATTTCGCAGTGGTTACTTATCCAAATTCCGTGATTTAAAGCTTCTTGGATTCAACTTACTGTCTAGTATAACCATACAAATTTTCATAATCATTGAATTTCTACATTTTGAGTTATGTTGATTTTTCTGCTCGCTGGTCTATTTCTGTAGCAGCCCGTGAAAATCGGGATGATGTGATCACTTGTTAAAACTCGTTCTCAGTGTGTGGTTCATTACTTTTGATGCGATTACTCTTGAAAGTTAGCTCTTTAAGTTACCTTGACTTCCCCAATAGGAATTAAGCTAACTGCTGCTGTGCTCAGAGAATTATGTAAAACACTGGACAGGTGTATGAACCAAGAATAGCAAGTTTTCACCTCTGAGCTAACTCCAACTTATCTGTTTTGATCTATCTTTTTGAGAGTGATCTTCCAAGGTACATAGGGTGTCTAATACATCCATTGGCAAGCTAAAAGGGCCCACCATATACTTATGGAGTTCATTTGGCTGGTGTAGATCAAGGATTTTGCAACACCTCTTCATCTTCAAGCACATACCTATCCATCTCTTCACAGAGACTTCAACACTCAAATTGAAAAGCTAGACAAAGGGAACTATCAACCATGGAGATTTAGGGTCTCCAACTATCTTATGGGCAAGGGCGTTTGGGGGTTGATTAGTGGAAGTGAACCAAGACCTAGGTTGGATGAGAATCCAACCAATGACTAGAGAAGGGCCTTTAGGGAATGGAATGAAAGAGACAAGAGGGTTATCTTTATCCTTTCCCAACACATTAGCAATAGCATGATCGGCTATATCCAAGACTTGGATTCAAGCATGAAGGTATGGGAGACACTTGAAAGGCTTTATTCAACAAGCACCAAAGCAAGGTAGATCCAGCTCAAGAATGAGCTCAACAACCTTAGGAAGAGCTCAGGGAGTAGCATAAATGACTACATACTTAAGGTCAAGGAGTTATCAGATGCATTGGGATCCATTGGAAGCCACGTAGATGATGACGATCTTGTGGCTTATACTCTCAATGGTTTGAGAGATGATGAGAAGTGGAAACCCTTTACCACTTCAGTTTATGTAAGGAATAATCTTCCCGATTTTGAGCAATTGGTTGCTCTCATGGTCACCGAAGAAATGAACATAGGTGGAAGTTCAACTAAAAGCAAGGATGCACAAGTTTTCTATACAGGTAATCAAAGGGGCAAAGGAAGACGAGGACAAGGAAGGGGCAAAGGAAGGTTTGGAGGAAGGCAAGGCCCTTCAAGCAATCAAGGACATGACCAAGGCACCTCATCACAAAGAGGGAGATGAAGAACAAGAGGAAGAGGAGGACGACATCAACAAAACAAGAATCAAGATGGTGAAGGATGTTACATATGTGGCAAGTTTGGCCACTATGCTAGAAATTGCTACCAAGGAGGAAACCAAAGGAGCTATAATCAAGGTTCTTCATACAAAGGCCAAGGTAATTATGCTTCTACAAGTTCAGAAAATGAAAATCTCTTGATGATGCACATGAATGGGAATTCAAGCAAAGTAGATAACACTTGGTATATTGATAGTGGATGTAGCAACCATATGAGTTGCAATGCTTCTTGGTTTACTAATCTACATGTTCCCAAAGGTAAAGGACATGTAGAAACAGGTGATGATACAGCCCATGAGATCTCCCATGTTGGAGATGTAGCTTTGGATGACAAGGACGAAGGAAGATGTCTCAAGGATGTCTTGCATGTACCTACTATCACAAAGAACTTGGTGTCCATTGGGCAAATGGTTGAAAGAGGCTATCAAGTAAGGTTCAACAAAGGTGGATGCTTTGTGGAGAACCCTAAGCAAGGTTACAAGGTCATAGCAAGAGGAAAGAAGCAAGGGAGACTCTTCACTTTGGAGGTAAATTCTCATTCCACTCAACATGTCTACTTCACATATGGAAACAAGAGGATTTCGGAGTTGGACTTGTGGCACAAGAGGATAGGTCACATCAACATACAAAGAATGAAGGAAATGCAATTCAAGAGGCTGGTTGAAGTTCTTCCCAACTTCCAAGGACAAGGTATGAAGCATTTATGTGAATCTTGTCAACTAGGGAAGCAAGTGAGACTTCCATTCAAGAAGAGTGGCTACATAAGCCAACATCCATTGGAGTTGATACATACAGATGTGTGGGGGCCAACCAAAGAGCAATCCATTGGAGGTAACAAGTACTTTGTCACTTTTATAGATGATTGCACAAGGATGGTTTGGGTTTATTTCATCAAAAACAAATCAGATGTGTTTACATGTTTCAAAGCATTCAAGGCAATGGTAGAAAAGGAAACAGGTACATATATCAAGAAGCTAAGGTCCGATGTGTTGGTGCAATTCAAGCCATCACACTTGGCTTGGAACTTTGGAAACTTGCTTTGAAACCTTGAAAGCTTAATTCATTTGAAGAAAGGACCATGTGAACTTATGCTTATAAGTTCCTACTTTTTTACCCTTTGTAAAAGTCCTACATGACTTGGCACATGTATGAGTACACCTACTTGATTAGTCGTGGAAATTTAGAAGACTTAATGGAGAGAATATCTCCCTACTTTTAGAGGAGATATTCTAGGGAGCCTTGGATTTGAATTTCAAAATTCAAATGATCAATCAACCTCTATAAAAGATGAAGGAAAAAAGGTCGCGAGTGTAATCCTCACTTTAGCTCATTTCGCGAGGCATTTTACCATTGTATCTCTATGTGTGTGAGTGCTACATCTTAGCCTACACCACAATACCTCATTTAGCTATGCTTATCATGCTAATGAGATTGTACAATTACATCAATCAATAGATACATTCATACTTTTCAACTCTGTGTTTTTCTGAGTTATCTTCTCCAAGTCTGTCAACTTCCAAGAGGCATATCTCAGTTGCTACTGAACCAAATCAAGTGATTAAAAGCTTGTTGGAACCAGCTTCACGCATACTACATGCCTACAAAATTTAAAGGTCATTGGATCAGCCATCTCGGAGAAATCGCGCTCGAAGTGGTCTCTGGTATTTGTCTGCAGAACTCCTGAAAAGTCGGGGGTAAACATATTTTTGCTAAACTCATTTCTCAGAGTATAGTTCATCATTTCTTCTCATTCCACTTGAAAATGGTAGCTTGTTAAGCTAATTTAATATGTCCAGAAGGAATTTGATCAATTGTAAGTGTGCTGGTCATACTGAGTGAAAGACTGAGCAGGTGTCAATACCAAAATAGCAAGTTTTCTTGGATTTTTGAAGTTTCAAGTAGTCTGTTTTGATTTGATCATTACACACATCATTTGCAAAGTACATATATGCTTTCTTGGTATCATTTGGAAGCTAAGAAAGTTTATTAATCATTCCTGGAATCAAAGGAGGGCTGGTGTGAAGCAAGTTTAGCAACACCTACTCAATCTCTGAGTGCATCCAACCATCCTCTCCCAACAGTGGTATCAGAGCAAATAAGGTAACATGGGAGATGGCTTTCCTTCATTCATTGACAAATTGGACAAGAAAAATTGCCAAGCTTGGTCTCTGAGGATGAAGACCTATCTACAAGGAAGGAGCTTATTTGGATTCATATCAGGAGATGAGGAATTGCCCTCATTCAAATCTAGAGGCCTACCCACCAAGGAAGAGCAAGAGAGACTCAACACATGGTGTGCAAAAGATGCTTTGGCAAGGTCATATCTTCTTAACTCTATATCTGATTTCCTTTTACCTCACATAAGGAATTGCAAGACTTCCCAAGAAACTTGGGAAACCTTGTCAACATATTTTTCATCAAGTACAAGGGCCAGAAAGAATCAACTATGGATTGAATTCACTACTCTTAGGAAGCAATCAAAGCAATCAGTTTCAGACTTTGTCACTAGGGTCAAAGACATCGCAGACCAGCTTGCAAGTATTGGAGAGGAGATTGAAGAGGAACAAATAGTAAGGCAGGTAATCAATGGACTGAAAGCTGATGACAAATGGGAGAGCTTTACCACAGCAATGGACCTATACATGGACATACATGCTTCTGATTTAACAACTCTGATTGGTCAACTCTTCACACATGAAGCAAAGCTTACAAGGAATGGAGAGCAATCAAAAGGTAACAACCCCTCTGCTCTATATACTGATAAGAAGATTAAGGATAAAAGTAAAGGGAAGAAGCAAGAAGAAGAAGGCTCTACCTCCCAAGCTAACTATGCAGGGAGAGGTAGATCTTCAAGAGGTAGAGGCAGAGGAGGTAAGTCAGGTAGGGGGAGACCCTACAACTCATCACCATGCAACATTTGTGGATTGTCTAACCATACCACACATGAGTGTTACAGAAACTATAAGAATCAGAGAGGAAGAGGCTATCAAAGAGGTGGATACTCTCAAGGTAGAGGCAGATTCAACCAACACGAAGGCCACAATGGATACAACAATCAGTACAACAACAATTACAACCACAATAATAACTACCAAGGTGGATTCAGAAATAGGAAGGATTACAACAACTGCACAGAGGAGCAAGATGACTCCCTATTGATCATGAATATGACTTCTAAGTCAGGTATCAATGATGATCACTTATTCTATATTGATTCAGGATGTTCTAATCATGTAGCTGGCAATGTGGCACTACTTTCTAATTTGGAAGAACCCAAAGGCAAACATCAAGTATAGACAGGTGATGATACTAAGCATTCTGTTGTAAAGATTGGTAATGTAAAGACTAGTGATGGTAATCAGAACTTATTGAGCAGAGTACTTTATGTCCCAACTATCACCAAGAACCTAATGAGTGTTGGTCAGATTGTGGAGAAAGGTTTACAGGTCAGGTTCAATCAACATGGAGCATATGTGGAGGACCCAAGACATGGATTCAGAAGGATAGCCAAGGGAGAAAAATCAGGTAGATTGTTTACTTTTGAGCTAGAGGACACAAAGAACATTGCTTTATACAATTACAAGGATCAAACACTTTCAGAATTAGAAATATGGCACAAGAGATTAGGTCACATAGGTGAAAGGACCTTGAAGCAAATGAGCAGGGATTTACCTAATGTATCCAAGCAACACATGATTTACAAATGTGAGGCTTGTCAGTTTGGTAAGTCACACAGGTTGCCCTATTCAAAGAAAGGTTTTATGCATGAAGACTATCTGGAATTGGTGCATACAGATGTTTGGGGACCTAGCAAGGAACCATCCATTTCAGGATCAAGGTACTATGTGTCCTTCATTGATGATTATAGCAGATGGACTGTGTTATACTTTATGAAGCATAAGGATGAAGTGTTTAATTGTTTCAAAAGATATCTTGCACTAGTTGAAAATCAAACAGGTAGAAACTTGAAAAGACTAAGGTCAGATGGGGGAGGTGAATACTTCTCCAATGGATTTGAAGACTTCTTGCAGGAAAGAGGCATCAAGAGGGAGATAACTACAAGGTACTCACCTGAACAAAATGGGGTAACCGAAAGAAGGAATAGGCTTATTGTTAAAACAGCTAGTTCTATGCTTAATGAAAAGAAATTACCAAATTATCTTTGTGCAGAGAGTGTATCTACTGCCACATATCTCATTAACAGGTTGCCATCAAAGTCACTTGATGGAATGACACCATATGAAGCTTGGCATGGTAAGAGACCATCATTGGATCATTGCAAAATCTTTGGTTGTATTGCATATGTGCATATTCCCTCACAGGTAAGGGGAAAGCTAGACCCTAAAGCTGAAAAATGTATCTTCATTGGTTATGACTTGAACCAGAAAGGGTACAGATTCTACAACCCCTCAAACAAAGGTTTCAAGGTAAGCAGAGATGCAATTTTTGATGAGAATGACTCATGGTATGAGAATGAATGCAGGAAGGTTAGTCTACCTTATGACATGGAAGAAGACTTCCCAAAGCTCACCAAGGAGGAACCAATCCAGAAAGAAGATTCAAGTTCAGATGATGATGACACAATTAATCTTGAGGAATTCAAGGCATGGAAGTCCAAAGGAAAGATGAAGATGAAGAAACTAGAGGATATACCAGAATCCTCAACTCAAGCAATGAGGAGATCTCAGAGAGAAAGTAAGAAGCCTATCAGATATGGGTATGACACTTCTCTTGTAACTAAACATTCCGTATATCTTGCAAAGGATCTGTTGAATGAAGAACTAGGTACATATGAGGAGGCAATCACAAAAACAGAATGGAAAGAAGCTATGGATGAAGAAACAGAGGCTCTCAAGGAGAGTGACACATGGGACTTGGTACCCAAGAAGGACTCTATGAAAGTCATAGGATCCAAATGGATCTACTAACTCAAGAGGAACTCTGATGGTACAATCAACAGGTACAAAGCTAGGTTGGTAGCCAAGGGTTTTGCACAAACCCAAGGCATTGATTATGAGGAGAAATTTTCTCCTGTGGCTAAGATGCCAACAATCAGAATTTTGATGAGTGTAGCTGCATCCAAGAATTGGAACATGTACCAATTAGATGTCAAGAATGCTTTCTTGAATGGATGGATATCCGAAGAAGTCTACATGTCACAACCACCTGGCTATGAAGATCCCAAGAAGGTAAATGATGTTTGTAAATTGAAGAAGGCTCTATATGGATTGAAGGAGGCACCTAGAGCATGGAATTACAGGTTGACAACCTATCTCCAAGACCAAGGATTTATAATGAGCAAGGCAGATACATCATTGTTTATCAAAAGGAACAGTACAGAGGTAATCTACTTGTGTGTTTATGTTGATGACATCATCATTACAGGTAATGATGTCAGTGGGATTAGACACATCAAAGGACAGATGATGAAGGAATTCAAGATCAATGATCTTGGATTATTAAAGTACTTCTTAGGTCTTGAATTGATTTATACAAAGTCAGGTATCTTTATCACTGAGAAGAAGTATATTCAAGACATGTTGAAGAGGTTTAATTTGCAGGAGGCTAAAGTCTCAAGCACTCCTATGGAGGTCAACCTAAAGCTTAGTGCTCATGAAGGTGATGAAGTCCAAGGCATTACAGGATACCAAAGTATGGTAGGTAGTTTGAATTATGCTACCTTAACCAAAATTGACATAGCATATGGAGTTAGTGTGCTAAGCCAATTCATGCACAAACCAAGGGTACCTCACCTAGAGGCAGCAAAGAAGATCTTGAAGTATCTAAAGGGAACTCTAAACCATGGTTTGTATTTTCCTTATACATCAGATATTGATATTAAAGTATATTCAGATGCAGATTGGGCAGGTTGCAAGGATGATAGGAGAAGCACATCAGGATACATATGTTTTGCAGGTGATAAACCTATTTCTTGGTCAGCTAAGAAACAACCTACAGTAGCTTTGTCATCTACTGAAGCAGAGTATAGAGGGCTAGCCAATGCCACTCAAGAAGCTATCTGGTTGAAGCTTTTGTATACAGAGTTAGGCCTATACACAAGGCCTCCAATTATCTTTGGAGATAACACAAGCTCTCTTCACCTTGCAGCTAATCCAATACATCATGCTAGGACAAAACACATAGAGGTTCATTACCACTATGTGAGAGAAACGTTTCTAAGCAAAGACATTCAATTGACTTATGTGTCCACTAATATGCAATGTGCAGATTTACTTACTAAAGCTTTGGATGGAAACAAGTTATGCAGATTCAAATCCATGATTGGATTGCAAGATGTGATTGAAGAATAAAGCTGAAGACTTGAGCCAAAGTGTTTGGCTTGAGGGGGAGCTGTTGGTGCAATTCAAGCCATCACACTTGGCTTGGAACTTTGGAAACTTGCTTTGAAACCTTGAAAGCTTAATTCATTTGAAGAAAGGACCATGTGAACTTATGCTTATAAGTTCCTACTTTTTTACCCTTTGTAAAAGTCCTACATGACTTGGCACATGTATGAGTACACCTACTTGATTAGTCGTGGAAATTTAGAAGACTTAATGGAGAGAATATCTCCCTACTTTTAGAGGAGATATTCTAGGGAGCCTTGGATTTGAATTTCAAAATTCAAATGATCACTCAACCTCTATAAAAGATGAAGGAAAAAAGGTCGCGAGTGTAATCCTCACTTTAGCTCATGTCCCGAGGCATTTTACCATTGTATCTCTGTGTGTGTGAGTGCTACATCTTAGACTACACCACAATACCTCATTTAGCTATGCTTATCATGCTAATGAGATTGTACAATTACATCAATCAATAGATACATTCATACTTTTCAACTCTGTGTTTTTCTGAGTTATCTTCTCCAAGTCTGTCAACGTCCAAGAGGCATATCTCCGTTCCTACTGAACCAAATCAAGTGATTCAAAGCTTGTTGGAACCAGCTCCAAGCATACTACATGCCTACAAAATGTGAAGGTCATTGGATCAGTCATCTCGGAGAAATCGCGCTCGAAGTGGTCGCTGGTATTTGTCTGCAGAACTCCTGAAAAGTCGGGGGTAAACATATTTTTGCTAAACTCATTTCTCAGAGTATAGTTCATCATTTCTTCTCATTCCACTTGCAAATGGTAGCTTGTTAAGCTAATTTAATATTTCCAGAAGGAATTTGATCAATTGTAAGTGTGCTGGTCATACTGAGTGAAAGACTGAGGAGGTGTCAATACCAAAATAGCAAGTTTTCTTGGATTTTTGAAGTTTCAAGTAGTCTGTTTTGATTTGATCATTACACACATCATTTGCAAAGTACATATATGCTTTCTCGGTATCATTTGGAAGCTAAGAAAGTTTATTAATCATTCTTGGAATCAAAGGAGGGCTGGTGTGAAGCAGGTTTAGCAACACCTACTCAATCTCTGAGTGCATCCAACCATCCTCTCCCAACACGATGGAGGGGGAGAATATTTCTCCAATGAGTTTTTTTATTTTTTAATGGATCAAGGCATCAAGAGGCAAGTAACATGCAGATACACACCCCAACAAAATGGAGTAGCAGAGAGAAAGAATAGATACATTGCCGAGATCGCTAGAGCAATGCTTAATGAGATGAATGTACCTAACATGTTTTGGAGTGATGCACCAAATACCGCCGTGTATCTTATGAATGGGGATCCTACCTCAGGGATCCATGGCTTGACACCATATCAAGCCTATTTTGGTAAGAAACCTGATCTTTCCCACTTGAAGATATTTGGATGTACTTGTTATGTACATGTGCCAAGTGAATTGAGGCACAAGCTACAACCAAAGGCAGAAAAGTGTGTGTTTCTAGGATATTCAAATGATCATAAAGGTTACAGGTGCTTCAACCCAAACACAAAGGACTTGAGGATATCAAGGGATGTAGCATTTGATGAGCTACTCCCTTGGTATAAGTATGATTGTATGCAAGACTATGAAGAAGAAAAGCATGGACATGATGAAGAACAAATCGACCTAGAGCTAAGCGGCCCAAGGTGTTCCATCAATGAAGATAGTTCAAGCATGAACTCACCATGGAGGGGGAGATCTTCATCAAGCTATGAAGCACAATCAATCAACAAAGGCAAAGCAACATTGGTGGAGTTGGATGAAGAAGGTAATGAAGTTGAAGATGATGAAGGACACATGATGGAGAAAGAAGCCATGTCAAAGAAAGAGATCAAGTTCCCAAGGCAAAGGAGATTTATTCCTCCAAAAGGTGAAGAAAGGAAGTCTTCTAGAGTTAAGTATCCAACTCAAAGGTTTACTTATGATTCATACATGGCAGCTCATTATGCATATATGAACAAAGTAGTAGAAGATCATGAGCCCGATTGCTATGAAGATGCAAGCAGGTACACCGAATGGGAAGAGGCAATGCAAGAAGAGATCGAGGCACTTGAGGAGAATTAAACATGGACTCTAGTGCCCAAGAAGGATAACATGAAGGTAATAGGTAATAAGTGGGTGTATAAAGTAAAGAGGAATTCAGATGGATCTATTTCTAGGTTCAAAGCAAGATTGGTGGCCAAGGGTTTTGCACAAACCTATGGAGTGGACTTTGAAGAGACATTCAGCCCCGTGGCAAAGATGAGAACCATTAGGACACTCATTGCAATGGCTGCTAGCAAAGGATGGAAGCTTTTCCAATTGGATATCAAGAATGCCTTTCTCAATGGAGACTTGGAAGAAGAGGTATACATGGAGCAAACACTAGGTTTTGTTCATAAAGAGTTTCCACATCATGTTTGTAGGTTGAAGAAGGCACTTTATGGCCTAAAACAAGCTCCAAGGGCTTGGAACCAAAGATTGGTGGACTATTTGATCAAATGTGGTTACAATCAATGCAAGGTAGATCCATCTCTCTTCATCAAACAAAGAGGAGAACTTGTAGTCTACATGTGCGTGTATGTAGATGATCTTATCATTATAGGTAATGATACAAAGGGCATTGAGGAGATCAAGGCAAAGCTTGGAAAGGAGTTTAGGATCTCTGATCTTGGAGATCTTAGGTATTTTCTTGGCATTGAAGTTGTATACAAAGAAGAAGGTATTATGCTCATACAAAGGAAGTATATTCTAGACCTACTTGAGAGGTTTGGGATGCTACATTGCAAGCCTATTTCAAATCCCATTGAAGTTAATGTAAAGCTAAGCTCCATTGATGGAGAGCCATTAGAGGATGTAACCTTGTATCGATCTATTGTAGGATCTTTCAATTATGCCACAATAACTAGGCCCGACATAGCATATGGAGTTGGAGTGTTATCACAATTTATGCATAGTCCAAGGACTACACACCTGCAAGCTGCAAGAAGAATGTTACGATATCTCAAGGCCCTATAAATGAAGGATTGTTCTATTCATTTGATGATGATATGCAGGTCAAAGCTTATTCGGATGCCGATTGGGCCGGTTCAAAGGAGGATAGAAGGAGTACAAGTGGTTACCTAGTCATGCTAGGTAGCAAGATCATCTCACATTAGGGGAAAAAATGAACCCTGAATGGGCCTTTTAGATTAAGGAGTGATTAGTGATGGACCAATCAGAAGAGGGTGGTGGCCACAGTCTATGCCCTATAAAATACTAGGCTGAAGGGGGAAGAGGGGACATATTTCTCCCTTATTTAATGAGCTACCTCTAGAGAGAGAAGGAATCTCGTAACTTTGTTGGGCCCAAAAATTCAAAATTGCTAAAAAGTTAAAAAACTCATCATAACACCTGAAAATGGACCCCCCATTACTTTTTAGGGTCAAAAGTACTCTTTTTGACCCCAAATTCAAAATCCGTGCATGTTTTGAGCTCAAAAAAATGGGTTTTTTCAAAAATACTCAAAAAAGAGTTATTTCCCTCCTAAACCTCACATTTTCATACCTAGGTCCCAAAAAGTCATCTTTTCCCACTAGTTTCACTCTGTAGCACACCATTGAAGCTCCTCTTTCTACACTTCAATCTACCTGCATCTCCTATCTCGAATTACTATTGTAGCTTGAAGACTTTTAGCTTCAATGGCAATAGCTAAAGCGTCTAGGCGACCGAAAGATGAAATCCTCAGAGTAAGATGTCACAATATCAAGGCCACAGATGGACAGTGGCTATCACATGAGTACTCCAAAGGTGCATGGGTGTACATGCAACCCTCTAGAGTTGGGCCTCATCGAGTTAGAGATCGTGGAAACTTAGATCTTCATTGGAAGGGAAAGTTACTTGGCTTCAAGAAGCACAGAGACAATGGGATGGTTGCTATTGTACAACATGTTTTTACAATGGAAACTATGAAACTTGAAAACTCTAGTAGAATGAGATATCCTGTGAATTGTAAGTATTACTCTACAATATTTTATGTTTTCTTGTGTCGGATATATTTCTGAACTATTTAGATATGTTTTTGTTTGTTTCAGATATATTTCCTTCTACTTTGCTGGAAGATCAACCACTTCATAGTCTTACAGGTACTTTCCAGGCATTGCATGCAGATGTTGGTGCACTAGTCTTTCCAGAAATATCTCCTGCTCAACTTTACCATGTTAGAGTTTTCTTTTACACACATAGATATGTTGTACCCTCTACAATGAATGGTTTTGGAAGGTTTGCGAGAATTGAAGTACATTCTCTTCTTAGCTTGGAGTGGCCAAAACCTGGTATATGGTCCGCATCATCTTTGAAGCAAAAGGTGGTAATGGATATACATAACTCTTTGAAATTCACAAAAGTGTCTAGGTCTATAGGTTTGCACTTGTCTTTTCCCATTAATTTTTTTGTATATTTATTCCAAGGATTCTCATTCCAAGAGACTTCCACCATGTTCATGTGTAAAGATATCACATATGAGCAAGTCGAAAGTCTTCTTGGTGAAGATTGGGGTTTGATAGAAGGAATTGCAAAAGGTGATAAATATCTTTGTAAAATAGGTGGAATAGGTATAGGATTTTGATATTTGAAACAACGTACTTCATTATACATCAGATTCTACTATGATCATTGGATGTGTAAACTTGGCAAATGGATACCATTTCAAAGTTCAGAGGGATCTTTACAGTCATTTGAAATAAAGCTTAGATTTCCCAATAATGAAACAGAAACTATTTTAGTGAATAATCATTGGGCCTTGGCTAATCTGAGAGAACACTTGATGATTATGGGGTTTGAAGGACTAACTCAATCCAAATTCAAAATTCGAGGACATAAGGTGAGAAATGTTTCGGGCTTTTGTTAAAGTAATCTTTTCATTATTGTTTATTTTACTTTAATGACTTCAATTTCTTGCAAATTGATTACAGGTGGGCAGAAGAATGGAATACAAAATGAAAGTCCCTGTAGATTGGAGAAAAGATGGAACAAAACTCTCATTCTCATAGTTCTTTTGCAACCTGATAATGTCACTTCTTGGGCCCTAGTCATTGTATCTCATAGTTTTTTCACTTTCAAGAACCTTGTAAAAAGTAGGACAATTGATTCATGTTAGATATTGTATATACCTTCTTCTCTGATCCCTTCTCTCCTACTAAGATATCTAAAACTCCTCTTGATCTAGAATTGTTCTAGAAATACTTTACATCATGGATGAGCATCACAAATTTTGTGATGCGTTCTTGCATTTGCAAGCACTTCAAGTTGTACAATCATTGATACCAATGATTTGTAAATTTTGTAAGATTTGATATTTGTAATGAAAACATGTTTACTCTCACATTTTTGTAGTCTACAACTCTGCATTTATAATTTCTCTTGGTGATTATTCAATTTTTGCTTTTATATAGAGTACGTTCAAGTTCACAATAATTGATATTTTATTGGTTAATTTTCTCAATCGATGATCATTTATGAAGTTTGAAATACAAAGGATATAACTAAAAAATGCCATTCATGTTAGATATACTCAATACTTACTCCTCAAGTACCACAAATGATCCATGGTGCTCTAAGTTATAAGGCCCCCATTATGAGGAGAAACCACTTTGAGAGTACAAACATCCATGGAACCTTAACTTATAAGTTATATGAGTTTTATATGTGAAAATTTATGGTAATAAATGGTCTTTGTGATTGATGCCATGAAGTAAGTGGGGCATAAAAGTTTTGCCAATTTGAATGCCATTCAAGCTGAAAATAAAGGCCCTCTGGTGCCATGGAATTTCCCCATAGAACCTTAATGGGAGGAGTTCAAAGGGGGATTTCTGCCTTATGTGGGGTATAGAGGCACAACAAGAATGCTACACATGAGGATATTATCCTAAATTATACTTTGCAAACTATTTTATCTCATGTGACTATGTTTGTTTATATTGGCTCCCATTGTAGAAGTTGTATATGCATGGATAACTATAGAGTAAGTGACTTGTTAGAAATAAGTTCCACGACTCTAAAAATCTAAATAATAAAGTTTCATATCCACTAAAAATAACCTTGCATGGCATCAAAAGTATCAAAAAAGAGGAGCCATAGAAACATGGGATATGTCTTCGCAAAAGTTTTGTAGAGGCCTATTGTGTGTTTATATGGATGAACTTTTTTTGTGCTTTTGAGGCCATGCAAGTTTATTTCTAGTGGATATGAAACTTTATTATTACAAATTGAATGTCCATGAAACTCATTATGTGCTCAACTCAATTTACCAATGGAAAAATGACTTTATAACCATAAATGATTTGCTCTGCACACATAGCATGTTCACTTGAGTGCATATGATTGTGAACATATGATATAGATCAATGTGGAGTTGAGCATGTGTAAGAAAGGTTATGAAAAAATATATTACCAATGAGATAATTCTAATTACAAAACATCTCTTCAAGAAGAATGATCACATAGTCATATATGCTCCTATCTAGTTCTTGGGTTGCATAATTTTCCTAAAATTTGCAAGAATTAATACTTATTTCCACCATTTGATGACTTTGCGTGACCTCAAAGCACCAAAAAAGGTTTATATCGCATGAATGGTTTAGAATTTGGAGAAATGGATGCTACCATCATGTCCAGAACATGCAAAAACCCTAAGATTGACTGTTTATTTGTCCAATTCTGACATCTAGAGCCTTGGAAACCTCAAAAAGCACCAGAAAAGGGGCAGCCACAGAAGCGCGGGATTGGCCTCTGCAAACTTTTGCAGAGGCCAATCCCGCGCTTCTGTGGCTGCCCCTTTTCTGGTGCTTTTTGAGGTTTCCAAGGCTCTAGATGTCAGAATTGGACAAATAAACAGTCAATCTTAGGGTTTTTGCATGTTCTGGACATGATGGTAGCATCCATTTCTCCAAATTCTAAACTATTCATGAGATATAAATATTTTCATAGAATTTATGGTTTTACAATGGTTTCCTTTGTGTTTATGACATCATCTCCCTCTCAAAGCGATAAGTTCCATGCGAAGTAGCTATGTAACTATGATATTTTTTGGAAATTGAATCTTCATAGTTATTGGTCTTCTTAGAGTTCTTTATATGTTGTATTGGAACACGATGATGATGGATATCCATGATGGTACTAGAAAAGGGATTGTAGTATATCTAGCTAAAGAATCAAGGGCATGATTCTCATGATGGATATTACTCCTTTTCTGACTCAGATGATGATCTTTTGATGTGGAATGGTGATCGTGGAAGTCTTAAACCCAGCTTGTATCTTCTTCCTAGGACATTTGAATATGATGTGGTTAGTGACAATACAACTCCCTTCTTTCAAATTTTAGGTTCATGGACCTTATTATATGCACAACCTAGTTGAACAATGCAAATACTAGTTTTGATTCTAAGGGATTTGTTTTGCACACATACACTCTTTAAGCAAGTTGATACAATTATGAACATATGATATAGATCAATGTGGACTTGAGCATGTGTAAGAAAGATTATGAAAAGTAGATTATCATAATGGAAATGTGATTTTACAAAATGTATCTCATCAACAAGAATGATTACATAATCATGTATGGTCCCATCTAGTTTCTTTGGTTGTATGGTCATCACCTTCACATGAGCTACACACAAGTCAATATCTTTCAAAATAGAAGTAAGGAATGCATCTCCTTCCTCTTGGATGGCTTGAAGTGCTATTGATTATATCCAAAGACTAGTGCATTAACTTTGAATCACTAAGGATCGATAACATTTGCTCACTTTTTTGTTGCTTTTGCATTAGGAGAAACTTTAGGTTGTGCTACATATGATCTATGATGTGGTTGGTAGTTCTTATTCATTTTACATCTATGCCTTGATTGACATTGTGACACAATTTATGGCATATGTTTCTTTTCTCATATGTGGGTAGTGTTCTTTGACCTTATAGTAGTGACTTTATAGCCTCTACTTGATATGATGTTGGAATATGCATATGTTTCATGATGATTCCTTGAAGCTCTCCTTTTTGGATGACTTGGAATGGTTACTTCATGCATGTTTCATCAGCCATGTTCCATTTGGAGGTAGATTGAGTTCAAATGGTTCATCACCAATGATTAGTGGATCTATTATTCCCCTTTGTGCATGTCCTTAGAATCTTTTTATGAATGGTCACATCTGTGGCAGTTGATCTTCATCATGCTCACAAGAATGATTCTATGGATGAGGGTATGAACTATTTTGATATTCTTAATCGACTTCACTCTGTCATATTGAGCCACTCTATGATTGTATGGTGACCTCTGTTGCATGTAGACCACTTCATCCTCTCTGATGGAGCTTCATCCAAGGTGGTCATTATGTACCTTGAGCATGGATAGGATATACCACAAAAACTTGTTAGTATAAAATAATCAATGATGCCTCTTATGTAACTTGAGTTCCAAGTTGAACCCTAAAACACTTTTTGTGCATGACATTGATCATGATGCAAAGGACTTGCTGATAACCTCCAATTTTCACTTGCAATGTTGTGTTGTAATTTCATGAAAACATTTCTAATAGTCAAACTCTTGCAAAAGTTTTCTGAAGAAAAGCAAGTGAGTATTATTCCAACGAGTCAACATGCATAGAACCACTAATATGACATGTACTTTTTAAGAAATTACTATTAGATCTATAGTGGGAATTTTCCATCACTACTGTACTAGAATCTTGACTGATAAAAATCGATACATCAAAATTCTCCATATGACAATATAACATGTAATATTTCAATGAATAAAATGAGCACAATTTAAAGAAACAAACAACATCTGAATGTAGAATGTACCTTACCTTTCACTATTCCAAGTCATTGATGATTAGTATCTTTAATATGAATTTGAGCCTATAACCACAACATGTAGAAAAAAGATAAACATATATAAAATCAAATTCAAAAGGGATATGAAAAGAATATTGGTAGAGGTAGATTTTATTCTAGAAGAAGAACATTGATTTTTGAATCCTCTATAGATTAAAAATTTATTTATTTATTGTTTTGTACAAACAAAAGCATATGTATATGAGTTCTTCATAAACTAAGGATTTGATTTCTTCATTGACTTCTTAGTCATGGTTGCATGCTAAACATACCTAGGCATATTTTCTTTTATGTGTAAGTACTATGTGGAAATATCAATCATGTTCTCTTTATAATTCATGTTCCTAATGAATAACTTCTATAATCATGGCGAAATGCTTCCACACACATTTTCCTATCCATACTGTGTAATATTGGTGTCATAATTCTTTTGAAAAGAAGGAGAAGTAAGAGAAACTATTAACAATTTAAAGTGCTTCTTTGGTGTTGATGAAACACTTATTTCGTAGATGAATTACCTATGCAAAGGAAATATTGGTTTAATTCTTTTGCAAATATGAGAATCAAGAAAAATATATACCTCATTAGAAGAATATGGTGTCTCTGTCCTCCAACTCCACATGAAAGAGCTTCGAATGATGGTATTGTGTGCTTTTCCTCCTGAAAAATAGTAGATGAATACTGGAAAGTAAAATGAATAGTACATCTTTGATCACAAAGAAAGAATGAACCACCTACTTGGACATGTATATTGTCATCTCATGGGAGAAAAATTTCTTTGTGAGTGATTCTATTATTGTTACATCTTCTCCTTGGAGGAAATTGTGCGAGAACCCCATGGCTGCTAGAATTCAAGAGGTAAGAGAGAGAAAGATAGAAGAGAATCAAAATAACATGTATAATGGACTAAGAAGTATCTGTACATAGAGAAAATTACTTTTTTGATATGTGTATGGGTCAAGGTGAGGTTTTCCATTCTATGTGAGTGAAAATGAGAAAAATTTGAAAAACTCATTTTTTGAGGTAGGGAAAGTTACGAGTTTGATGATGTGGCACTTTACTTTTGGAGCAGTTTGAAAAAAGAACTATTTTGAGTGATTTTATTAAAAAATCCATAAAAAAAAGTAACTTCTGATATGTGTATTAAAAAATGGGCCCTTTTTAGTAAGCAATAACTAACTCTGTGACTTTAAAAAAAAAAGTCATTTTTTTATTCACAAAGATGGACGGATTTGATGATGTGTAAAGTGGAATCTCTCTCTCTTTCTTTTGCAGAAGAGAGAGATGACCCTACTTGGGCCTAAAAAAAAGCCTAGTCTTGCCTACTAAAAAGTGCTCTATTAAATGCACTTTGTTCCCTCAAGCAAGAACAAGATTAGGCTTAATCCCTTAAAATTAAGAATCCTTACAAGGCCCATGCAAGGTTCATTTTTTCCCCTAATGATGGATTTCAAAGAAGCAACCCACCGTGGCATTATCTTCCACGGAGGCTGAGTATAGAGCTTTGGCTCAAGTCACATGTGAGCTAATGTGGATTAAGAAGTTGTTTATGGAGCTTAATTTGCAGGTTGGCACATATCCAATTTTTTGTGACAACATGAGTAGCATTCATCTAGCATCGAATCTTGTCTATCATCCTAGAACCAAGCATATCGAAGTGCACTATCACTTCATAAGGGAAAAGGTGATATCCAAGGAAGTTTCAGTACATCATATAGGTACCAAGGACCAAGTTGCCGACATGTTTACAAAGGCTTTGGATGAGATGAAGATTTCAAAATTCAAGCAATGCATCAACATGAAGGAGCTTGGATGAGGACGAAGAAATGAAGCTTGAGGGGGAGTGTTAAGAGTCAAGCTTCAAGCTGCAAATTCGTGGGGAATCTTTTATGGACATGTGGAGCAATCAAAGGAAGCCAAAAGCGACGAGATTCCAGCAAGAAAAGTCACTCAACCACTCCCCAAATCATTTCAACTAAGTCCTCCAAGTTAGGAGGCTGATTTGGAAAGGTAGTTCCTAGATTTTAGGGGCACATTTCTCACTATAAAAGGAGCATGTCTCCCGACTCATTTAGGCCCATCTTCTTGGCGTTTTAGCTCATGTAAAGTGAGCACTAAGTGCTGGAGTTTTGATAAGCAAGCCCCTTTTTTAAGCTAGCTCCTTGCTTGCTTGTTTGTTTTCTTTTAGTAGGCATATCTATGTGTGTGTGCAGGCAGTGTTGCAACTCTCTACCCCTGAGTTGTTAGCATTGGTTATCCCTCATATTGTATCCATTTGATGTAATTCTTGTCTCATTGGATAGCTATTAGAGTCTATTCTATGCTCACAGAGTCTCTGGATCATTCTCTGAGTAATCTGGGAGCAACATTCATTTTAGTGAAGTTGTGTGATTGATATCTCTCTTGGTGTGTAGGCTCTGTTGCAAATATTTTGCTCTCTATTGTAAGGGCTGGTTCTCCTTCTCTATGTATCCATTTGCTATGATTTTGGTGTCATTGGGTAGCTATTAGAGTCCTCTAAAGTTGAAGCAAGTTTGAGATTCATTCTTTGTATAATCTCTGAGAAAAGCTTGCTGGAGTGAAGTGACATATTTGCTTCACTGGCAGTTGTGAGCATTCAACTAGCTCATGTTGTAGACATTGTTTCTCCTTGTGTAAGCATCCAATTGAAGTGACATTTGTTTTGTTGGAAAGCTCGTATTGTCTACTACAGGACTACAAAAGCTCACTGGAGTTCTCTGCATATGCTCTGAGTAAGAGCATTTTTGGTGTGCAGAGGTTAAAGAACGATACCTGTGGAGGTCATTCACGCTTCGTCATTGCTTAGGGGTTGAGATACTTCCCCCATCATGTGTGTGTATGTGTCTATGTGTGTATGTGTATGCACATATGTATGCATATGTGTGTTTATGTGTGTGTATGCATTATGTATGCATATGTGTGTCTAGTAGTCCTTCTTTTTTTCCTCTCTCACTTTGCCTTCCACTTGGGTCGGGCAAGCTCCTTCTTTCACATATTGATGGGAGTAAGCTCATGAGGAGTTCGAAGAGCCGATGGTCTTTCCCTGCACCTGTTCCAGATAAAACTTCATCTATTCTTGGCACCCCTATAGCCACGTGCAGTAGAGGTTTCCGTAGTGGGTGCCAAAGCCATGGCCCCCTTTCGCACGCCATGGCACCATTTCCCTTAACTCTCTCTCTCTCCCCACCCCTTCTGCCTCCTTTTCTCCCTCTCTCTCCCCACCCCTTGCGCCCCCTCCCCACCTCACTCCTCCACCCAACAACCCCACCTTGCGCCCCCCTCATCCCCACTTTGCGCCCCCCTCCAACCCCACTCAACCCCAACCCCCTCTAACCCCACTCAACCCCACTCAACCCCACTCAACCCCACTCAACCCCAAACCCCCTCCAACCCCTTCCAACCCCCTCCAACCCCGTTCAACCCCACTCAACCTCTTGCGCCTCTCCCTCCCTCTCTCTCCCCACCCCTTGCGCCCCCTCCCCACCTCACTCCTCCACCCATCAACCCCACCTTGCGCCCCCTCCCCACCTCACTCCTCCACCCAACAACCCCACTTTGCGCCCCCCTCCAACCCCACTCAACCCCAACCCCCTCAACCCAACTCAACCCCACTCAACCCCACTCAACCCCAACCCCCTCCAACCCCTTCCAACCCCCTCCAACCCCGCTCAACCCCACTCAACCTCTTGCGCCTCTCCCTCCCTCTCTCTCTCTCTCTCCCCACCCCTTGCGCCCCCTCCCCACCTCACTCCTCCACCCATCAACCCCACCTTGCGCCCCCCTCATCCCCACTTTGCGCCCCCTCCAACCCCACTCAACCCCAACCCCTTCTAACCCCACTCAACCCCACTCAACCCCAAACCCCCTCCAACCCCTTCCAACCCCCTCCAACCCTGTTCAACCCCACTCAACCTCTTGCGCCTCTCCCTCCCTCTCTCTCTCTCTCTCCCCACCCCTTGCGCCCCCTCCCCACCTCACTCCTCCACCCATCAACCCCACCTTGCGCCCCCCTCATCCCCACTTTGCGCCCCCCTCCAACCCCACTCAACCCCAACCCCCTCTAACCCCACTCAACCCCACTCAACCCCACTCAACCCCAAACCCCCTCCAACCCCTTCCAACCCCCTCCAACCCCGTTCAACCCCACTCAACCTCTTGCGCCTCTCCCTCTCTCTCTCTCTCTCTCTCTCTCTCTCTCTCTCTCTCTCTCTCTCTCTCTCTCTCTCTCTCTCTCTCTCTCTCTCTCTCTCCCCACCCCTTGCGCCCCCTCCCCACCTCACTCCTCCACCCAACAACCCCACCTTGCGCCCCCCTCATCCCCACTTTGCGCCCCCCTCTAACCCCACTCAACCCCACTCAACCCCAACCCCCTCTAACCCCACTCAACCCCACTCAACCCCAACCCCCTCCAACCCCTTCCAACCTCCTCCAACCCCGCTCAACCCCACTCAACCTCTTGCGCCTCTCCCTCCCTCTCTCTCTCTCTCCCCACCCCTTCCACCTCCTTCTCTCTCTCTCTCTCCCCACCCCTTGCGCCCCCTCCCCACCTCACTCCTCCACCCAACAACCCCACTTTGCACCCCCCTCCAACCCCACTCAACCCCAACCCCCTCTAACCCCACTCAACCCCACTCAACCCCACTCAACCCCACTCAACCCCAACCCCCTCCAACCCCTTCCAACCCCCTCCAACCCCGCTCAACCCCACTCAACCTCTTGCGCCTCTCCCTCCCTCTCTCTCTCTCTCTCCCCACCCCTTCCGCCTCCTTCTCTCTCTCTCTCTCTCCCCACCCCTTGCGCCCCCTCCCCACCTCACTCCTCCACCCAACAACCCCACCCCATGCCCCCACCCAACAACCCCACCCCCGCACAATTTTGAGGACAATTCTTCCTTCCAAGTAGTCTCAAGCGATGGTGGATATGGAACCTGATGAATAGGAGGAACCCATTCTACAAAATGTTAGCATGGAAAAAGAAATGGGGAGGGAACAACATCAACTCATGCATGAGGCTTATGAAAAGGAGGAAGAAGCTCCTTCTGGTCCAAGAAGTTCAATGTGTTTTACAGTTATCAGTCATCATCGGAGCTAATAAGGACTTGAAATTAAAGTGGAATTGTCAAAAAGTGAACGTGGCATAAACAAATGATGCCGCCAAACATTCACAGCGACTACCTATTTTTGAGGATCTAATTCAAATCAAGTGGAATATTTGACCTACCCCCCAATTTGAGGTGATTAACCGGCGCGACGTGAAGATTCGGCAAGGCTCTTGGCCTATTGGGGCCTATAAAATCAAGGGATTAGTGCTCATTTGGGTACATTTGGAAAACATGTACAAGGTACAACAATTTTAGAGATACAGTGGTTCGTGCGTACGTGTAGAAGTCCTCTCTTACACTTAGTGGTTTCAAGTCTATTGTAGGACCTACTCTGTAGTGTGTATACAGAGGATAAGCTTCTCAGTGGAGGGCTATGAGCACTATAGTGTAAGAGAGTAGTTTGGATTTATTTTCTTTCCTGTGAGTCAGTGTGTTGATTAATCCCCATTCTCTTGAAATTCTACCATTTGTATTGTTCTGAGTTAGCCTGCATATCAGTGGCCCCTTATGCTGATCTGTTGTATTGGAGTTAATACTTTTAGGGTGGCTTGTCATCCCTAAGATTGCACTTTTGAGCATCACTCTGCCCAACCTTGTAATCGTCTGATTCGAATCAAGAAGTGTACGGTCTTCTTTGGTCATTTGTTGCCCATATTTTCCGAAGTATTTACCACTCTGTGCAATCCGTGTTATCTACTTGCTCACAGAAATGTTAAAGGGTATACTTCCCTAAAGAGAACCCCCCTTGAGTAGGCGACGTACTGGAAGTGTTAACCTTTACTCTTTACTCTTGTTAAAAGCGGATACCCCAGTACCTCCTCTACAGTTTGGCACGCCCGGTGGGACCTTTGCATTTCTGTGAGAGGTGTTTTGCCCTATTGCAATTGCGAATAGGTACATGACCCATACACGAGCAGATAAGGAATCTCTTCGTGTTCGAAGGAGCCTTAACAAGTTAACAATAACCACGGCTAGTGAGTCTACCTCCCCTTTGTCCTCCCTAAATTTGTCTATTGATTTGGGTGCGACACCATTGTCAAAAGAAGGGTATAGGAGAACTCTAGACTTCTCCTCAGATACGTCAGAAGAAACTCCAGTACAAATGGAGGATCTCTCTCATTTACTCTCCAGATTAAATATCAAATTCCCTACCTTCAAGGGACAAGCCTATGAGGATGCTGATGATCATGTGAGAAGATTTATCTCTTTATGCCGTGGACCTGGTCTGCAGAATAGAGAAGATGCAATGTTGGCACTTTTTCCATCCACATTGGAGGGTCTTGCAGATAAATGGTATAGTCAATATGCAGATGGCCATTTCACTACATGGGAGGCTCTGAAGGCGGCATTCTCACAGACATTCCGACCAAGTGATTCCTCGGAAAGAGCTCTAGATCAGTTAGAGAATTTGAAGCTAAGATCAGGTGAATCTTTTCATGAACTTCACACTAGAACAAAAGCACTTGTTGCACGTCTGCCTCATGCTCCAGGTGACTTTTTGGTTAAAAAGTGGATAGAGAAGGCTCTGCCCAGATCATCTCAACAGAAGCTTCGTGAGTCTCTTAGATTGGATGCTACCCTCAATGATTTTGTTGCAGCTGCATCACGCATTGAAGAAGCAAGGCAACATTTTGAAGGGGATACACAACCAAATTATGCTCCAGATCTGGATCCTATTGAGCAACTGAGAAGGGAATTGGAAGCATTGAAGATGCAACAAAATCAACAAGAAGAGAAGGTTTTGCCACCACTACGTCGCACGGATGATGAAGTAGCCCAACTTCGCCGAGAGTTAGAAGACTTGAAGACCACTCAGGATATAAGGAGACAAATCTGGTGTACAATCTGTAATAACAATGGACATTCCAATGCTAATTGCCCGATTAAGGTAAGCTGTCAATTTTGTGGAAAAGATGGTCATGAAGCAAGGGATTGTTACTACCTCAAGGGTACACAGCAGAGGGGTAACCCTCAAACTTTGGATTCGTACTATGCTAGTACTTCAAATACATCTAATAGAGAGGAGAATAGGCCTGCAAAGCCTAGATATAATAGACCCTTGATGTGCTATCGTTGTGGTGAATATGGTCACATGCAAAATAGGTGTTCCCTCCCAGAAGATGCACCTCCTTGTCAACATTGTCCAGAGGCCAAGGATCATTATACCAAAGATTGCCCGAGAGGTCGTCCTGCTCCAATTCATATGATTGCAGTCTCTCCACATGAAGAAGGAAAAACTACTCAGTCGTATGCCGTTTCATCCTCTGCAATGCCCATGATGACCAGAGCTAGGCAAGCAGCTGCAACCCATAGAGATGAACGACAAGGATTTCAGGATAAAGAAGAGGAAAAGAAGTCTGGATGGAAGGACCAAATAGAAATTGAAGGAGCTTATGAAAAGGTGGCTACTACTATAAGGGACCAATCAACAAGACTGCAAGAAAACACTCCAGAGGTAAACATTGAACAGATCTTGAAAGGTATTCATCACAAGGTTAGTCTATATGAACTTATAAGGATGGATTCAAAAATAAGAAGTGACTTACTAAAGATTATACACTCTGCTCACTTGGTCCAATCACCTAGTATAGATGGTTTCATGGATGATTTTCCCCCTGCACCCTTAGTAGACTACCAAAGTTCAAGATTATCAGTTTGTATAAAGGATGAAGCCCTTACAGGTGTGATCATAGATGGGGGCTCTGGTATCAATTTGATGCCAGATTTTACAATGAAGAAGCTAAATTTGAACCCCACCAAAATGGCACCATTTACAGTTACACTAGCAGATCAACATCGGGTTGCGCCTCTTGGCATTATTGAAAAGGTACGGATGATAGTACAGGGTTGCCACTTTGTGTTGGATTTTGTTGTTATTGCACTTCCACCGGAGACTTCCTATCCTTTGCTCCTGGGAAGACCTTGGCTGAGACAAGCAAAAGCTTTGCAAGATTGGGGGAAAAATAAACTATGGATTTCAACAAGCACCAATAGCCAACTGCAACTACACTTGGAAGAAGGATTTGATTCAGGAAAAACCACTGAATATACTGTGGATACTCAGGTAATGCCCTCTCTGCCCCAAGAAGATGATACATTGTTAAATTGGGTGATGGGAAGTGCAGAGTGTTGCACAGTGAAATCAATGAAATTGAGGAAGAAGTTGCAGATAAGGAAATTACAGAAAAAGGCAATGAAGACCACAAGGTGTTGGAGAATGAACAATTGAAGGAAAATACAAGCTTTGAGGAGGCAACCAATATAAAAGTATCAGAGAAGGAAGATTATGAACCTAAGAGCAGAGAAGATCTTCCTTTTGCAGATATACCTCAAGGATGGATGAAAGAACATGTTGTAGAATATAAATTAAAATCCACTCCTGCATATAGTGGAGATGATTTCTCAAGCAAGACCAGTCCTGAAACATTGGTTCAAGAAGTAAATTTAGGGGATGAAGAGAACCCTCAAATGGTCCATTTGGCATCCTGGTTGTGGCATTATCCTCTCTTGCTACAGAAGGTAACTTCCTTGCTTTTTACTTATAAAAATGTCTTCGCATGGTCCTACAAAGATCTAACAGGGATACCAGAAGAGCTTGGGTTACATCGGATACCCTTAGTTGAGGGAGCCGCTTCTGTAAGAAGTAGACCATATCGACTCAATCCGAAGTATGCAGAGGCAGTAAAGGCAGAGATTACAAAACTAGAAGAAGCGGTTATAATTGTTCCAGTAGAACATTCCAGGTGGCTATCCTCTATGGTTATTGTGCCCAAGAAAAATAGTGGAAAAATAAGAGTATGTATTGATTTCCGTGCTTTGAATAAAGTGACTATCCAAGATGGATTTCCTCAGCCCTTCACAGAGCAAGTGCTTGAGGAAGTAGCTGGTCACACTTTGTATAGTTTCTTGGATGGTTTTAGTGGCTATAACCAGATAGTAATTCACCCTGATGATAGGGACAAAACAGTCTTTGTTACTCCCTGGGGCACTTATGTCTATACTCGAATGGCTTTTGGTTTGAAGAATGCGCCAGCTTCATTTAATAGAACGATGTATCTGATATTGGGCAAATGGTTAACAACCTTTCTCCGCATATTTATGGATGACTTTTCAGTATTCTCAGGTACAGATAGAAGGGCGGCAGTTCAAGATTTCCATGACCTTTTGGAAAATCTAAAAGAAATTTTTGAGCAATGTCTCAAAACAGGTTTGAAATTGAATCCTGATAAATGTCACTTTTTGGTCACTAAGGGCACTCTTCTTGGTCACATAGTATCTGCTGAAGGTATAACTGTTGACCCTGCAAAGGTTACAGCTATTCTTTCCATGCCAATTCCACAAAGCCCAAAGGAAGTGCAAAGTTTCTTGGGCCATGCAGGGTATCATAGAAGATTCATTAGGATGTATTCGGAAATTGCTAAGCCCTTGTCAAGGCTCACTAGTAAGAAGATCCCTTTCTCATGGAGTGCTGAAGCTGACAAAGCATTTTGTGAACTAAAGTTGAGGCTATGTACTGCTCCACTTTTAAGTGTTCCTGATTGGTCATTGGAATTTCATGTGCATACAGATGCTAGTCTTCATGCTGTTGGTGCAGTTCTAGCTCAACCATCATCTCACAAAGTGGATAGACCTATCCCTTATGCAAGCAGACTACTCAACCAAGCTGAAAGAAATTACAGTACAACGGAAAGAGAAGGTTTGGCTATTGTATTTGCTCTTCAAAAGTTCCGACATTATCTCCTTGGTGTACATTTCATTGTTATTTCTGATCATCAGCCCTTGAAGTATTTGATAAACAAACCTAGAGTAGCTGGAAGGATCTGGAGATGGTTACTCCTATTTCAAGAATTTAATTTTGATATTCATATTAAGCCAGGAAAAGAGCACTACATGGCAGATCAAGTGTCCAGGACGGCAATGAGCGAAAAGGCAACAGGTATTAATGATGAATTGGTGGATAGCAATCTTTTTCTAGTAGCAATACGGACTGGTTGGTATGATGAAATTCTCCATGTTCTTACTACTGGAAAGATCTCAGAACACTTGACACCTGTAGAAAAGAGAAGATTTCTCCTGAAAACCAAAGCGTATTCTCTTATAAATGGAAATTTATATAAACACGGTCAGGATGATATCTTGAGAAGGTGTGTCTATCCAGAGGAGGTAAATCTTTTGCTAGAGGCAGCACACAGTGAAGGACACCTAAAGGGGGAAGAATTGGCTCATAGAATCATCCACAAGGGTTTATGGTGGCCTCATATTTTCAAAGATGCAATCAAATTTGCTAAAGAATGCCATATCTGCCAGAGGTGTGCTCCCGCGCCAACCAGAATGAATTTCCAACCATTGGTCATATCTACAGGATGGCTCCCATTTGAACGATGGGGTCTTGATTTCATAGGGCCAATTAGCCCAACTGGGCAACCAGGAGGTAAAAAGTATATTTTGATGGCCACATGTTATGCCACTAAATGGATAGAGGCTAAAGCTACTGTGGACTGCACGGCTTTAACAGTAGCTAAATTTATGTATAAACGTATTTTCTCAAGATTTGGTTGCCCTCTGGAAATTACTAGTGATAGGGGAACACATTTTGTAAATCAATTGCTCCAGTTTATATTTGACAAGTACAAAATCTTCCATAAAAAGTCTTGTGCCTATTACCCAAGGGCGAATGGCCAAGCAGAGAGTTCCAATAAGATTTTGATTGGACTACTTCGCAAATTATCTTTTGATCATCAAAGCTCTTGGCCACTAGCACTAATTGGTGCAATTTGGGCTTACAGAACCACAAAAAGCGGAACCACAGGCGAGACTCCATTTCGCTTAGTTTATGGGAAAGAGGCATTGGCACCATTTGAGTTTATCATCAGAAAGGAAATAGGAATCAAAACCATTGGAATTGAACCCCCCATTCAGAGAGTGGTGGCATTAGAAGAGTACAGAGAAGGGGCAATGCAAAAACTTTTGGTGACACAAGAAGAGCGCAAGAGATTGCATGACAGGTATCTAAGATCCAATGAAGTTCAGGAAGGGTCTATGGTTTTAGTGCATCAGGTTCCACCAATTCAAACAAAATTGGCACCCAAATGGATAGGACCTTATAAGGTAATCAAGGTATTGCCACATGGCGCTGTGCATTTGGAAGATCTGCAAGGTAAAAAGATTCCCCCGGTTAACATCTCCAGGGTGAAGAAGTATCTAAAATAGGTCAAAATGAAAGCACTCCACCCCTTGTACATACCGTATTTCTTTACAATAATTACAACATATCTAGATCTCTTTGAAATAAGCAGAATAAGGAAGAAATTGCACCAGGGACGTTGCAAAAGCTTGATGTGGGGGTCTGTAGTAGTCCTTCTTTTTTTCCTCTCTCACTTTGCCTTCCACTTGGGTCGGGCAAGCTCCTTCTTTCACATATTGATGGGAGTAAGCTCATGAGGAGTTCGAAGAGCCGATGGTCTTTCCCTGCACCTGTTCCAGATAAAACTTCATCTGTTCTTGGCACCCCTATAGCCACGTGCAGTAGAGGTTTCCGTAGTGGGTGCCAAAGCCATGGCCCCCTTTCGCACGCCATGGCACCATTTCCCTTAACTCTCTCTCTCTCCCCACCCCTTCCGCCTCCTTTTCTCCCTCTCTCTCCCCACCCCTTGCGCCCCCTCCCCACCTCACTCCTCCACCCAACAACCCCACCTTGCGCCCCCCTCATCCCCACTTTGCGCCCCCCTCCAACCCCACTCAACCCCAACCCCCTCTAACCCCACTCAACCCCACTCAACCCCACTCAACCCCAAACCCCCTCCAACCCCTTCCAACCCCCTCCAACCCTGCTCAACCCCACTCAACCTCTTGCGCCTCTCCCTCCCTCTCTCTCCCCACCCCTTGCGCCCCCTCCCCACCTCACTCCTCCACCCATCAACCCCCACCTTGCGCCCCCTCCCCACCTCACTCCTCCACCCAACAACCCCACTTTGCGCCCCCCTCCAACCCCACTCAACCCCAACCCCCTCAACCCCACTCAACCCCACTCAACCCCACTCAACCCCAACCCCCTCCAACCCCTTCCAACCCCCTCCAACCCCGCTCAACCCCACTCAACCTCTTGCGCCTCTCCCTCCCTCTCTCTCTCTCTCTCTCTCCCCACCCCTTGCGCCCCCTCCCCACCTCACTCCTCCACCCATCAACCCCACCTTGCGCCCCCCTCATCCCCACTTTGCGCCCCCTCCAACCCCACTCAACCCCAACCCCTTCTAACCCCACTCAACCCCACTCAACCCCACTCAACCCCACTCAACCCCAAACCCCCTCCAACCCCTTCCAACCCCCTCCAACCCCGTTCAACCCCACTCAACCTCTTGCGCCTCTCCCTCCCTCTCTCTCTCTCTCTCTCCCCACCCCTTGCGCCCCCTCCCCACCTCACTCCTCCACCCATCAACCCCACCTTGCGCCCCCCTCATCCCCACTTTGCGCCCCCCTCCAACCCCACTCAACCCCAACCCCCTCTAACCCCACTCAACCCCACTCAACCCCACTCAACCCCAAACCCCCTCCAACCCCTTCCAACCTCCTCCAACCCCGTTCAACCCCACTCAACCTCTTGCGCCTCTCCCTCCCTCTCTCTCTCTCTCTCTCCCCACCCCTTGCGCCCCCTCCCCACCTCACTCCTCCACCCAACAACCCCACCTTGCGCCCCCCTCATCCCCACTTTGCGCCCCCCTCTAACCCCGCTCAACCCCACTCAACCCCAACCCCCTCTAACCCCACTCAACCCCACTCAACCCCAACCCCCTCCAACCCCTTCCAACCTCCTCCAACCCCGCTCAACCCCACTCAACCTCTTGTGCCTCTCCCTCCCTCTCTCTCTCTCTCCCCACCCCTTCCGCCTCCTTCTCTCTCTCTCTCTCCCCACCCCTTGCGCCCCCTCCCCACCTCACTCCTCCACCCAACAACCCCACTTTGCGCCCCCCTCCAACCCCACTCAACCCCAACCCCCTCTAACCCCACTCAACCCCACTCAACCCCACTCAACCCCGCTCAACCCCAACCCCCTCCAACCCCTTCCAACCCCCTCCAACCCCGCTCAACCCCACTCAACCTCTTGCGCCTCTCCCTCCCTCTCTCTCTCTCTCTCCCCACCCCTTCCGCCTCCTTCTCTCTCTCTCTCTCCCCACCCCTTGCGCCCCCTCCCCACCTCACTCCTCCACCCAACAACCCCACCCCATGCCCCCACCCAACAACTCCACCCCCGCACAATTTTGAGGACAATTCTTCCTTCCAAGCAGTCTCAGGAGATGGTGGATATGGAACCTGATGAATAGGAGGAACCCATTCTACAAAATGTTAGCATGGAAAAAGAAATGGGGAGGGAACAACATCAACTCATGCATGAGGCTTATGAAAAGGAGGAAGAAGCTCCTTCTGGTCCAAGAAGTTCAATGTGTTTTACAGTTATCAGTCATCATCGGAGCTAATAAGGACTTGAAATTAAAGTGGAATTGTCAAAAAGTGAACGTGGCATAAACAAATGATGCCGCCAAACATTCACAGCGACTACCTATTTTTGAGGATCTAATTCAAATCAAGTGGAATATTTGACCTAGCCCCAATTTGAGGTGATTAACCGGCGCGACGTGAAGATTCGGCAAGGCTCTTGGCGTATTGGGGCCTATAAAATCAAGGGATTAGTGCTCATTTGGGTACATTTGGAAAACATGTACAAGGTACAACAATTTTAGAGATACAGTGGTTCGTGCGTACGTGTAGAAGTCCTCTCTTACACTTAGTGGTTTCAAGTCTATTGTAGGACCTACTCTGTAGTGTGTATACAGAGGATAGGCTTCTCAGTGGAGGGCTATGAGCACTATAGTGTAAGAGAGTAGTTTGGATTTATTTTCTTTCCTATGAGTCAGTGTGTTGATTAATCCCCATTCTCTTGAAATTCTACCATTTGTATTGTTCTGCGTTAGCCTGCATATCAGTGGCCCCTTATGCTGATCTGTTGTATTGGAGTTAATACTTTTAGGGTGGCTTGTCATCCCTAAGATTGCACTTTTGAGCATCACTCTGCCCAACCTTGTAATCGTCTGATTCGAATCAAGAAGTGTACGGTCTTCTTTGGTCATTTGTTGCCCATATTTTCCGAAGTATTTACCACTCTGTGCAATCCGTGTTATCTACTTGCTCACAGAAATGTTAAAGGGTATACTTCCCTAAAGAGAACCCCCCTTGAGTAGGCGACGTACTGGAAGTGTTAACCTTTACTCTTTACTCTTGTTAAAAGCGGATACCCCAGTACCTCCTCTACAGTGTGTGTATGCATTATGTATGTGTATGTATGCATGTGCATTATGTATGTGTATGTATGCATGTGCATTATGTATGCATATGTGTGTGTATGCTTGTAGGTATGTATGTATGTACGCATATGCATATGCATTATATATGCAAATGTATGCATGTATGTGTATGTGTGTGCATGTCTCTCTATGTGTGTGTATATGCATATATGTGTGTGTATGTGTGTATGTGTGTATGTGTGTATGTGTGTGTGTATATGTGTGTGTATATGTGTGTGTATGTGTGTGTATGTGTGTGTATGTGTGTATGTGTGTGTATGTGTATGTGTATATGTGTGTGCATGCATATGCATTATGTGGGCATGTGTGTATGCAACATTATGTGTGTATGTGTGTATATGTGTGTATATTTGTGTGTGTATGTGTGTGTGTGTGTCTATGTGTATGTGTGTGTGTGTGTCTATGTGTGTATATGTGTGTGTGTATGCATATGTATGTGTGTGTAAGTGTGTGTGTGTGCGCATACCTGGCTTCAATGAGATGCGTGTCTCTCTCTCTCTCTCTCTCTCTCTCTCTCTCTCTCTCTCTCTCTCTCTCTCTCTCTCTCTCTCTCTCTCTCTCTCTCTCTCTCTCTCTCTCTCTCTCTCTCGTTCTCTTCTTGCTCTCGCATCCAAATCCCAACACAAATGTGTCGGGAGAAATCAATTTTTTTTTTAACATTCCAGAGTGTCGCTTATGCGACGCTCTAGAACACACGACGTCGCATATGTGACGCTATCCAGTTTGCCAACCTCGCAAATAACATCGCTAGTTAACGATGCTATTTAGGAGGCACACATTTAGCATCGCATAAGCGATGCAGGCATCGCTTATGCGATGAATGCCCGTAAAAAACAAAATATCCAAAAACAACACCATTGCTTATGCCACGCTAGCATCGCATAAGCGATGGTGCTCATTTTGTTTTTCAATTTGGGGGTGTTGCTACGCCCCCTATTTCTTGTAGTGAAGCCATCCTATTTTTCTGAAATTTGAGCTTCATCAAAAGAAATAGGCTCATTCTCATGACAAAGACTAGATGTCACCGTTGCATAGTGTAGAGGAGGTACTAGCATACTCACTTCCAGCAATATCAAACTGTATAAACTTCCAATACTCCATCTAGTCAAGGACGGTTCTCCTTAGGGAAGTATACCCTATAACATTCCTATGTGTAGGTTAATTCACTGAAAAAAAAGGCATTGTTCAGTCACAAAAGAAGGAAATTGACAAGTGCATATATGCAAGAGAACCCCAACTTCACTTCTTTGCTCAAGGAATGATAACAAAGGCCGTAGAGGCTCCAATAATGATTACAAAGGCCGTGAATGCTCCAAATGGATAATACAATGAGCTGGCAAGTCATTGTAGATTTGAGCAAAATCAATACAAGAGTATTTACTAACACATTGAATGCAACAAAGATGAAGAATTGCTCCAAGAGAATTATTAAACGCACACCAAATGACTAGATTCAAGCCACTCAATCACACTGTAATGCTAATAGACAACTCCACAGGGAGTCCCACGCTCTATATACTCACCACAAAGTGACCTAGAACAAGGTGCATATACCAACAGTGCAGAGAGTGGACAAGAAAATACCTAATACCAGATACCAAAAGAATGATGTCCACTCCCATGTGTGTGTCTATCTATCTCTCAAATGAGTACAAGCCATCTGCTTTTATAGACTCCAAGAGGCAAGAAGGGCCCAGCCCAATCCCAACGTTCAATTGGAGAAAACCAGGCCATTATTCAAGAGATTGTTAGTCCAAAGGAGGAGGCGATAAAGGATATAAAAGGAACCAAGGTAATTATGCTAGTACTTCATCAAATTCAACAAATTAGAACTCGCGTATCATATATGGTTCAAGTGAAGGAGTCAATGCATATTTTACATGGTACATTGATAGTGGTTGTAGCAACCATATGAGCTGAAATAAAGATGTTTTCTTTAATTTACACTCACCCATCACTCAAGGACATGTAGAGACAGGGGTGACACTTAGCATAAGATTAGAAATGTGGGAGATGTTGCATTGAATGGGTGTCAAAACTCCAAGGTGTTGAAAAATGTGTTGCATGTGTCAACCATCACAAAGAACTTGTTTTCAGTAGGTCAAATGGTTGAAAGAGGTAATGAGGTAAGGTTCAATGATCAAGGATGTTTTGTTGAAGACCCCATGTAGGACTACAAAGATCATAGCAAAAGGCAAGAAGCAAAGAAGACTATTCAATATGGAGGTAAAGCCTCAATCCCTCACACTGTCATTAGGGAAAAAAATGAACCCTGCATGGGCCTTTTGGATTAAGGAGTGATTAGTGATGGACCAATGAGAGGAGGGTGGTGGACACAGTCTATAGCCTATAAATCACTAGGCTGAAGGGGGATGAGGGGACAGGATTCCCCTATGTTCAGGTTTTGCCTCTAGAGAGAGAAAGGAATCTCGTAACTTACCTGGGCCCAAAAATTCAAAATTTTCAAAAAGTTATAAAACTCATCATAACACCATTTAATGGTCCCCCAACCACTTTTTAGGATCAAAAGTGCTATTTTTGGGTTCTAAATCAAAATCCGTGCATGAACTGAAGTGAAAAAAGTGACTTTTTCAAAAATAACTCAAAATGCAACTTTCTCCCTCCAAAACCTCCCATTTTCATACCCAGGTCCCAAAAAGTCATCTCCTTCCACTACTTTCTCTCCCTAGCACACCATTGCAGCTCCTGCATCTCCATTTCTTTCTCTATGCATCATCTTCTTTGAATTCCTACTGTCATTTCCATAGCCTGATCTCCAATGGAGAAACCTAAATCTCATAGACGTCCAAAAGATGAGGTTATCGCGATAAAATGTCACAATATCAAGGCTCCAGAAGGATTTTGGTTAGGACAGGAGTTCTGCAAAGGTGCATGGGTGTACATGCAACCCTCTAGTGTTGGTCCTCACCGTGTGAGAGATCGTGGAAACTTGGATCTTCATTGGAAAGGGAAGTTACTAGGCTTCAAAAAGCTCAAAAATGGTGAAACTGTTGCCATTGTACAACATGTGTTCACAATGTCAACGATGAAATTGGAAAACTCAAACAAAATGAGATATCCTATCAACTGTAAGTATTACTCATTGACTTTTGTCCAAATTTCAGAATATACCTAGCTAAGTTGTGTATTTTTTTGTTGTAGACATATTTCCTTCTACCTTGGTGGAAGAACAACCACTTCATAGTCTTACAGGTACTTTCCAAGCATTGCATGCAGATGTTGGGTCGATAGTCTTTCCACAAGCCCGTCCTGCTCAGCTATTATGTGAGAGAGTTTTCTTTTAAACACATACATATGTTGTACCCTCTTCATCAAATGATTTTGGCAAGTTAGAGATGATTAAGGTAGATTCTCTCTTAAAGCTTGAGTGGCCGCAACTTGATGTATGGACATTAACATCTTTGAAGCATAAGATGGTGATGGACATACACAACTCTTTGAAATTTACAAGAGTTTCAAGATCTATAGGATTACATTGGTGTGTTCCTGTTCATTGTTTTGTACATTTATTTCAGATATTCACAATTCTAGAGACGTCAACAATGTTCATGTTAAAAGATATCACGTATGAGCAGGTAGAGTGTTTGCTAGGTGAAAAATGGGGACTTGTAGAAGGATGCACCAAAGGGGATAGATACATTTGTAAAATTGGTGCAACAGGCATAGGATTTCGATACTTGAAACATCGTACTTCATTGTACATTAGATTCTATTATGATCGTTGGATGTGTAAACTTGGTGAATGGATACCATTACAAAGTTCTGAGGGTGTTTTACTTGAAATTAAGATAAATCTACCCAACAATGAAATGGAAGTTATTTCAGTAAATCATCATTGGACTCTTGCCAACGTGAGAGAACATCTAGTAATCATGGGATTTGAGGATCTGGATCAATCAAAGTTCAGAATACAAGGGCATAAGGTAAGTAGCATATGGTATTTCTTCTTTTGTTTATACAAATTCTTACACTCAAATATGTTCATTTAAAGTTTTCTATTTGTCTGCAGATTGGTAAGAGGTTGGAGGATAAAATTAAAGTCCTCCTTGAATGGAGTGTGGATGGAACTCAACTTTCATTGTCATAGCTCAAGGACTATTTGAGTGCTACAGTGTACACACACCTATGTTCCATTTATAATCCTACATCTGCAACAATGTATTTAACATGCAAGACATGTAGCATGTAAAATTTTTTATCTCAATATGATGTAAAATTTGCCAAATCTTTGGTTTTTCCAATGGCAATTTATTATAATTTTAAAGTTTTGAGAATTTTTTTTTTCTATTGTGTTGTCGTGTATCTTATTCTGGTTAATGATTCTGTTCAATCTTTTTATGAGCAAAAGTTTTTTTTCTGAGAGTTCTGTGCATGATTGTTTTATTTGAAGGTATCAGTTTTAGTTTTAAAATGGGTCCCACTCACTTTAAAATTTTGAAACTACTATAAAAGCAACACTTATTCTCTCATTTCTCACTTTTGCAACCAAGAAGAGCTACAATCACTAGCAGAGTACGCACACAAGCTAGCATCACGCGCAATGGCTGCCGCATCCTCCAGTACCCTGCAACTCAAACGTCCACGTGAACTCTTCAATGAGTTCTTGGAATCAACTGAGTTCAAAGGTCAGAACCACTTGTATGACCTACTGTCTAGGGTCCCTGATCTAGACAAAACAATTCAACTGAACTCTGATGTGCTCAAGGAAATCATAGAGTTCCTTGAGTACTACATCTTGCGTTTTTCTATAGAAATACCGCCTTATGAGGGTAAATGGGTTCCATGTGACCTTCTACTCTACATACATAGAGGCGATGAAGCCTTCATGAAGCGCCTTAAGCGCTTCATGGCAATTGCGGAAACTGCTGGGCACTTACTAGATGACTCTGTGCCATTAGTAAAAAAACTTAACAAAAAGAAGAGGATGGGTACAAAGTACCTATCCTACACTGCAACAACATATTTTATTATTAATGAGGAGCCGGAACCTACACCTGTTGAGCTCCCCAACCTTGCCACTGGGGGTTTTGTTAAGGAGAAGAATGAGCCTCAACCAGAGGCCATAAATTTTTCCAAAGAAAGCATTACAATCCACCAAGAATTCCCTGGTGGTGTTGAGGATAAACTACATGTGCAATCAAGCATGGAGGAGGCCCCCCCTTCAAATCTCAACCCCTCTGAGCCCACATTACCAGAGGTGGAACTTGAATATCTCTCCTACATCGTTGTGGATGGAGAGGAATTTATTTTACTCCATGACATTGAGAAGGCATTCGGTCTACGTCTAGATGAATGCTTGAGTATTTTCTCCACAATGTCAGATGTTCCACTTGACAACACATCTGACATACTTGAAAAGAAGTCCATCCCACTTGGGGATTCTGTGGCAGACACCATATCAATGGTGTGTGCTGATATTTTAAATGATGACAACAATTCTACTACAGAGGAGGAGTTCAGTGCAGCACAGGAGAGGATACTGAAGCAAAAAATTCCTACATCCCATGTAGCAGAGCAGAGTGGCATGGCCCACTCTAGCATTGATCTTGATGCCCCTGGAAGAGGGGAGGAAGAAGACAAGCTTCATGATGTAAGTGGTAATTGAATTAAATAAATCGATAATTTTAAGTTAACATTGTAAGAGCTTGAATTCTCATTTGTTCTTAACAGGAAGCAATTGAGCTCGACAAGTTCGCAGCAAGGTCTGGTGGGGATCGAGCTTCTCGTGGGAGTGGTGCATCCTTGGCAAACTACATCGGAAAGTTGCCAAAGGATGATTTTGTTATCATACACAAAGACTACAGTCCCGATGGGCACTTCATCACTTGGTGCTTGAAGGCCCTTAGCAAGATTTTGTGTTTATGTACAATTACCCAAGGCACTAATTGTGTCATTTTGGTTAGGAAATCCTTAGTTGTAACTACTTTAGGACTTAATTTTAGAGGAAAAGTATTAGGGCAAATAGGTATCGCCATGAGTCTTGGAATGCAAGACCCCGATGTAATATCAAGATCTGTATTGACTTACCAGCTGCCTCAATCTCTCCAAAGGAGAAAGAAAGTTGTGGAGAAATTGAAGGCAGCTGAGAAATGATGTAATGTCTTGATAATACAAACTTTTTTTTTCATCATTTGTCTAGTTCTCTATATGAATGTGCTAAAAAATTGAACTTATCTTCTCTCCACAAATTGTATCTAATTGGGGCTCTTTGTATTGTGCTTTGGTCCTCTGTATGATCATATGCTTAAAAAAGGCCAAAAAAGCCCCAGCCACAGAAACGCGGGAAACAGCCCTGCAAAAATTTTGCAGGGCTGTTTCCCGCGTTTCTGTGGCTGGGGCTTTTTTGGCCTTATTTTGTGTTTTTATGTGCTACAATACATAGGAAACTATGTAATTTCAGATTTTCAATTGCTTTTGGTATTATCAGGACCAGAAGTTTTCAGTAGGGTATAAACTCAGCCTTTAGTAGCTAAAGATCTCAATTCCTATAGGGTATATGCTCTTAATACCTAGATCATTGCATCTCTACCTTATGTCATATGCTTACCAAAGACCAAATATTGCAAAAAAAAACCCCAGCCACAGAAACGCGGGATTCAGCCCTGCAAAAATTTTGCAGGGCTGAATCCCGCGTTTCTGTGGCTGGGGGTTTTTTGGTATGAAAAGGACATGTTGCACACCAGTATGTAGAAAAGGAACATATCTAGTCATAAAACAATAGGCAAGTGCATGCATGTTTAACTGAATCCATATATAACTGACTGAAAGAGAGAGAGAGAGAGAGAGAGTGAGAGAGAAAAAAGAGACAAAGAATATAAGTCAAAACAAAATTTTCTATTATCCATTGTATTACATCGCAAAGTAGCCTATCATAGGGTATAATATACACATCATGGGTTATTTCCTCTAATTCTTCTTGCTAGCTGAATGTCCTTCGGTTGTATGGTTACTCTCTTGGCATGGATAGCACAGAGGTTAGAGTCCTCAAGCATGGAGATGAGGTAGGCCTCAGCTACCTCTTGAAGTGCTTCAAGTGCTATCCCTTGTATTCTTAGACCTGCTTGGTAGCTTTGTAGTTCCTCTTTCACTACCCTTGCAAAAGCTCTTCGTGGTATGAGTAGTTCAACGGACTTTTGGTAGTGTCGTATCTCTGCAAAAGCCCTGCAGTGCTTCCTTCGTCTTTGTGGAGCTCTTGGGTTGGGAGGTATGTTTGGCTGGCGTTGAGGTCGACGTCGAGGTTGATAGTTTTTTTTTCTCCGATGTACACGATGTGAGGGCCCAGCTTCATCTTGCACATTTTGTTGTTGATGTGGTTGTTGACTTTGCTCTCTTTCCTCCTCTGTTGGTATTTGCCCTTGTCCTTGTGGAAGTGTCTTACCTCCATGTGTCACCCTATGGCTCGTTGGTATTTGCATATCATTCCATGGTGGTTGATTGTTGCTTTCCTCATTTGGGGATGACTCTTCGTCGCTCTCTGGTACACTCCTTCTGATCAACTTCTGTTTGGGTCTTGATTTGATGGGTGTCCTTGTTGGTGGCTCATTATCTGAAATGGCCTCTGATCGTCCTGGAGTGTAATAATCTTGTCTATTGGAAACTTCATTTTCTCGCACTGAATTGCTCCCAGGTGGTGTGCCATCGTGTGACACAGGTGTGCTCTGGGAACCACTTCGAGGCCTTTGGGGGGGTTGCAACCATGGTGGGCGTTGTGTCCCTAGATGAGGGCTAGGAAAGAAGACGCGATCTTTCCTTGCAGTTTGCTTGGTGCGTGCCATTCTCTTGAGTTGCAAAAAGTGTGAAATGAAGTGAGTTCTCTCTATTTATAGAGTTTTTTAAAAAACTGTTTGTTCACACTAGAACGGACAAAACCTGTTTAAAACCATACAGAATATTATATATTAAATAATAACACATTGAAATCAAGATTACAATAATCATATGTATTACCACATAATGGGAAATAGCGAATTCACTTCACTTCCAAGCTGAGCCTTCTCGTTGTCTCCTTGCACGCCACTGAGCATGATGAAGAGGACCTAACGATGACTTCCATTTCTCACTGGCAATGTTGTGTTGCATCTTTGTTGCAAGTTTTGCCAATTTTGAATCCCTAAGTCGTTCCACAAAAAACTTTCTCGAGAATGTAGTGCGGTAAAACCAATTAAACATCTCCTCCATGTAGTTTGATTGCATTGGGCCACCACCATGTCGGGTGTTTTTGAAGTAGACACCCCTCGCTTTGTAGTGTGACTTTTCCATTCCTTGGGTACTGAAAATCTCTAATGACCCATATCGATGCATGAAAAAAGCTCCATGTGCAAACAAAATATGCTAAAAATTGTTAAGTACATTGGAAAAAGGTAAGTGCAATGAACACTTGTAGAAGAAGATTACACTTACAATGTAGTGTGTTATATTGCTCTCTCCCCAACATTGAATGAAACACTTGGTGAACTCCACTAATGTTTCTTGAAACATTTGACGTTGAATAGCACTAGAGCTAGTCAGACCCATTAAGCCTACAACCTTATCAAAGCTCGACCAAGCTTTCTTTCTCTTATTACAAAGATCAACTTGAGAGTCATTGTCTGTTGTGATCATGCATAGGTCTTTCCACAGCTCATAACGTTCATTATTTTGAGTGCTAGTACCTCTTCTAAAAAAATGTCTTGCTTTATTCCCTGTCATTGACACTTGTTGCAAGCTATCTTGAGATTCTCCAACTTTCTTAACAACTAGGGTTACATTTCCACCATGACAACCAATTGAATTAAGAAGTTCCTCCAATTTCTTTATAGCTTGAATAGATTTATCAACTGGCTTCATGGCAAATGCGTATTCTATATGGAGCTTCAATAGTCTATCAAAAATTCTCATGAAGGCATGCAAGGTGCAAAAGTGGACATTGACTAAAGGGAATGGAATAATGGGATTCCAATCCTTATCTGACATGTCACGATTAGGTGTACCTAACATGGGACACCTCATTAAAGGTGTATCCCATTCAGCAGATGGAGTTGCATCTGTGTCATCAACTAAATCATCTATGTTGTTTTGTTTTCTCTTTGTTCGTTTATAACCTCGTGTACAATATGGACAAGGATAGAGAGTAGATGCACCTTGTTTGCACCCTAACATGCATTTGATAGTCTTTAAGTCTCCACCTAAGTGCCACTCTACTTCAAAATCACCAAGGCTTTCTACATTGATTTTGGCACCATGAACTTGAGAAGTTATCACCTCTGTGATCCATGGGATCCTATTGAAAATCCATGTAAGAACATCATTGGATTCTTTAGGTACTTCAATAGCACCTAACCACCATATATCTTTCTCTGATTGGACACTATATGTAAAGTGATGGGTAGATTCTTCACTATCATCAATAATAGCATGGGCCATAGCTTCGTTCATGAGTGTCACACTAAGTCTCTCCATACGGCGTCCCTTTATGATTTGACATTCGTCTAGCTTCAATACAAACTTGAGTTTGGAACCACAATCTACATCAAATAACAAACATTATATTATTAAAAATACTATGAATGTCATTATCAAAACAATGGATATACCTTGAAGTGTGGATTTGTAAAATTTAACCATTTCCTTTTGGAGCCTCTCCAAATTGACAAATATGTTGTTGTACTTTGTGTAGATGAATCCCTGTCTAGATGTGTTTTTCAACTCTTTCTTTGATGTAGATGAATGATAAATGGATGCAGGCATAACATCTTCTATATGCAGGTAATTGCCAAGAGTATTGGCTACATCCTCATTGGTTATCTTCTTCCTCAAAGATACCTTGTAAGGGCATGGAAAAATGCTCTCGAAAATACCTTTGTTTCGTAGAGCCTGCTTCAAAAGATTGTACAATGCAGTGTACGCTCTAGTACTAACACCTGCTTCATCACATACCATCTGTACCTCACTAGGACTAATAATATCTTCTAAGTTTCCTGCAAAATCTTTAATCACTTGGGTTTTGATGTGATTTCCTATTGGTGACTCCAAGATCATAAGCACATGTTTGTTGCTAAGACAAGAATTCAGAAACTTCAATTGATCCTCCATTGTTGAGGAAGCACTCGCATCTTCAACAAATGACCTGCACAATAAGAATCTCAATCTAAAAGTCTTTTAACATAACTAAACAAAGGAAATACATACCTAAGTGCGTAAACACGTCGCTTCTGTGCTCCACCACCAGTTGAAAGAGCTTGAAAGGATGATAATGGTCGTTTCCTAAATCTCATCCCAAGTGGAGTCTCTTTTAGTTGTGTAAGATTGGCTTTCAACTTTGTAATTGTGCTCTCCTTTTCTTCCACATCTTGTTTGAGTCTATTATTGTGCTCATCCAAAGATTTGATAGCACTTTCTAAAGTGTGTATAGCACTCTCTAAACTGTGTATCTTGAAATGGTTGTGATGACATTGTTGCATCCAATAATTTGCTATAGATGTAGAATGGTTAGACAATCGCTTGCAATAGCCTAGGAGTCCATCTTCACCGGAACCAAGGAATTGTAGAAATGTGGAGATAGTATGGAATCTAGGATGAACATTAGCCATTGGATCCAAGGGATACAAAGCACCATGGACCCAAAGATCAATATTCTTCTCTCCAGCTGCACGTCGTGCATTTTGAGAATCTATGTCATTGCTACCTCTAGTTGTTGGTGCAAATTCTGTAGGAACACGAACATGTACACTCTTTGAGTGAGGAGCACGCGCTGGTGCTGGTGTCATGTTCATAATACATGTGAGCACCATGATGTTCCAAAACTCCAGCACCGAATGGGAAGAAGCACACAGATGGCTGGAATGGCTAGTACAGTAGCTATGTGCAAGAAAAAAAGTGTGTTTTGGTATGTGGATAGGTCAAAATGACTTTTTTCAGTATGTTAGAGGGAAAATGAGTTTTTTTTCAAAAATTCATGTTTTGGGGCAACCAAAGTTACGAGTTTGATGATGTGGCACTTAACTTTTGGAGGGATTTTGAAAAGTATACTTTTTAAGTATTTTTTATACAAATAAGTCTAAAAAAATTAAGTTCTGACATATACATAAAAGTATGGGCCATTTTGAATAAAGAATAGCTGAAAAAGAGACTTTTTCAGAAAACTCATTTTTTTATTCATAAAGATGGACGGATTTGATGAGGTGGAAAGTGGTTTTTCTCTCTCTCTATGTGCAGAAGAGAGAGAAGGTCCTAGCTCAGCCTAAAAAAAAGCCTACTTCAGCCTACCAAAAAGTGCTCTATTAAATGCACTTTGTCCCCTTAACAAAGAACAAGATTAAGCTTAATCCCTAAAAATTAGGAGTCCTTACAAGGCCCATGCAGGGTTCACTTTTTTTCCTAATGTCTACTTGTCAATTGGAAGTAAACAGATTGTAGAAATCAACTTATGGCATGGAAGAATTGGACACATAAACTTACAAAGTATGGACATGCAAACAAAAGGCTTGATGAGTGATCTTACATCTTAGAATAAGAAACATTTGTGCCATGCTTGTCAATTAAGGAAACAAAGCATATCACCATTCAAGAAGGGAGCACATGTAAGCATTGAACTGTTGAATCGCATACAAGGAGATGTATGGGAACCTACAAGCGAGCCATCCATTGGAGTTAATAGATATTTTGGCAATTTTATACATGATCATTCAAGCTTTGTATGGATGTATTGCATGAAGTGAAAGTCAAAAGTGTTTTACCATTCAACAGGTTCAAAAACCTAGTGGAGAAGGAAATAGGGAAGTATATAAAGACTCTCAGATTGGATGGAGAGGGAGAGTAACTTTCAAATGAATTTTCAGATTCTCTACATGACCATGGCATCAAAAGTCAATTCACTTGTAGGTATACACCTTAACAAAATGGGGTGGTAGAGAGGAAGAACAGATACATAATAGAAGTGGCTAGAGCTTCGTTAAATGAAATGAATGTTCCTAACTCTTATTGGACCGCAAGCCATATAAATTATTAATAGGTTTCGAACCTTAGAAGTACATGAGTTACACCTTATGAAGGTTGGTGTGGTAAGAAACCCAACCTTTCACATCTCTCAAAGTATTTGGTTGTGTGTGTTATGTTCACATACCTCAAGAACTAAGACACAAGTTAGACCCGAAGGCATATAGGTGTATATTTCTTGGATATTATTTAGAGCGAAAGCATTTTAGATGTGATAACCCTTGCACCAAAGAGCTTAAGGTATCTAAGGATGCAACATTTTTTATGAGTTTCTTCCTTGGTATGGTAGCAAAGATGTGTTATAGGTTGCCAATGCATATGAAGTCAAGAAGAAGTTGAAAGAGCAACAAAAGCATGGAGATGAGTGGTACAAACACTTCAAGCACATCATCAAAGGAGAGTACTTCATCTGCTTAGCATGTAAGGAGAAGGAATGAAGCTCATTCAAGTGAAGGAAGCAGCAAAGGAAAGGAAAAGCCAAATGATGAAGACCATCGATGGGTAGACATGGAATCTACAAGTGACAAAGATATGGAAAAATTAGAAATTTTAGGATTTAAAGCATCTAAACCAAGGAGATGGAGGTTCCTACCACCTAATGGTGAGGTAAGGTCATCCCATAGGGTTACACACCCTATTCAAAGGTTAACTTATGAGTCATTCATTGCAAGACATTATGCCTACATGAGTCAAGTTATAGCTTGTGAAGAAGCTAACTTTGATGAAGAAGAAAATAAGCATAGGAAATGGATTGAAGCCATGGGTGAGGAAGTCAAGGCACTTGAAGAAAATGATACTTGTTCATTGGTGCCAAGAACATAGGACATGAAATTCATTGGAAACAAATGGGTGTACAAGGTAAAGAGGCATGTAGATGGGAGCATCTCTAGGTATAAAGCAAGGATGGTTGCCAAAGTTTTTGCTCAAACATATGACATAGACTTTGAAGAAACATTGATTGTAGTAGCTAAGATGTCTACCATCAGAAGTTTGATTGCAATTTCAGCCTCAAAAGGTTGGAAGATGTACTAGTTCGATGTGAAGAATGCGTTCCGAAATGGAGAGCTTGAAGAGGTAGTCTTCATGGAGCAAGCCCAAGGCTTTGAAGATGAGCGTATGCAGGCTAAAGATAGCTCTTTATGGACTCAAGCAAGCCCCAAGATCTTGGAACCAAAGACTTTTGGACTACTTGATAAAATGTGGATACAATCAGAGTCATGCTAACCCATCACTCTTTGTGAAGAAGCAAGGTAGAAAAAATGTTCTCATTATTATATATGTTGATGATTTGAAAATTACATGGGATGATGAAGCCAACGTCAAGGAAATAAATAGGAAGCTTGGATGTGAGTATAAAATCAAATTTTGGGATTTTAAGGTATTTCCTTGGGATTGAAGTATTGTATAAAGAAGAAAGTATAGACTTGATGGAGAGGAAATATATTCTAGATCTTTTGATGAAGTTTGGATTGTGTGATTGCAAGCCCATTTCAAATGCATTAGAAGTAAATTTTAAACTAAGTTCTCATGAAGGTGAAGAAGTGAAGGATGTCACCATGTATAGGTCAATAATTGGATGTCTTTTGTATGCTACTATGAGAAGACCAGATATTGCACATGAAGTTGGAGTATTATCTCAATTTTTGCAAGCACCAAGAGTACCTCATCTTTTTGAGGCCAAAAGGGTACTTAGGTACCTCAAAGGATTAAAGAATGAAGGTCTATGTTATCAATTGGATGATGGGATAAATGTACAAGCTTATTATGATGCTGACTGGGCAGGTTCCAAAGATGAAAGGAGGAGCACTAGTGGATATGTTATCATGTTAGGAAAGAAGACCATCTCATGGATGTCAAAGAAAAAACCAACAGTGGCTCTCTCATCGAACAAAGCAAAGAATAGAGGCTTAGGACAAGTCGCATGTGAGCTTATGTGGCTCAAGAAGTTGTTTGTTGATATTGATTTGAAGGTTAAGCAAGTACCTGCTTTTCGTGACAATATAAATAGCATATGCTTGGCTTAAAATTCGGTGTTCCATGCAAGGTCGAAGCATGTATAAGTGCATTACCACTTTATTAGAGAGAATATCATGTCAAAGTATGTCAAGGTGGAGCATGCCAATACGAAGGACCAATATGCAGATATGTTTACCAAAGCATTGGATGGCATAAAGCTACAACACTTCAAGGCATGCATTTGAATGAAGGACCTAGGCATTGAGACTTGAGGTGGAGTGTTGAAAATCAAGTCTCAACCATGCAAAAGGGCTCAAGCACAAGTTTTGTGAGTGAACCAATCGAAAAGGAGGACCCAAATTCGTTGAATAAAGTTAGAAGCTCCACCAAACTCAATCAAATTCAAATCTCATCAAATCAGCGACTAAAAAGTGAACCTACACTGACTCGTGGATGGTTAGCTAGATTGTAGGAAACATAAAGCTCTGTATAAGCATCATCCCACCTTTGTTTCTTGCATTGTATTGATTTCACAAGTTTCCCACTTAGTAGTAAAGTTGTAAACTCTAGAAAGCAGCACCCTTGTTTGCTTAGCTCATGTTCTCATGATTTTTCTCCATTGTATCTAGAGATGTAGTTAGGCTTTTCCGAATCTGATTGGGCTAGATGGCAGAGCACTAATTGCTCTCTCGTTATACTTGTTTTCATTGATTTCAAGCTTCATTTGGTCTCTCATATGGTTCCCTAAATGTTGCCAAAGTTTCAATTTATTTGACTAAGTGATTTGTGAGAAATTGCCAACTTTGTGAAGGTATATGGTTGCACATGGGTAGAGAGTGTTGCAAACAAGTAGCCTATTTTGTAGAGAGTGGTTCTCTCAGATGGAATATCCAATTTAAGACTTCATACTGTTGTAGAAAAAACTTAAGAATAGTGAGCATATATCACTGTTTGTGGACCTAGTGGAGGGTAGCCATCTTCCATTTTTGCATTGGGGTATTAGAATCATCCCCCATCAATCCCTAGATAGAAGTCCTACCTTCTTGACCCTATGGTCTGGGGGGATAGCCCCGCCCCCTCAAGCCCCGTAGATGCAAGAAAGCCCCCCTGTAGACTCCTTGCATTAAGGCTCTATGGGAAAACCATGTGATGTCACAAGACCTTTATTTTCACCTTGAATGGCAACCCAATGGCCCGAAAGTTTATGTCATACCTAATTTAATGCATAGGCTCACAAAGATCATCTATAACAATCAACACTCACATATAGACCTCATCTAACTTAGAGCTTAGGCTTCCACAAATGTTCTCGCTCTCATAGTCACTTGAGGGTGGTGTATTGAACATATCTAACCCCCCCCCCCCCTCAATATCCACTTCGCACTGAACTAGCTTCTTGGTTCGATCCCAAGCTTTGGAAAGTGTAGTAGAATTTTCTCTCTCCCAAGAGCCTTGGTTAGGATGTTTGCTACATTTTCTTTGGTTGGACAATAGCTTATCTCCATGACCCCATTCTCAATCAACTCACATACATAGTGATAGTGAATTCTATGTGCTTGATACATGCATGGAAAATAGGATACTTGTGGATGGCCATGGAACTTTGGTTATCACACTTGAACTCTGTAGCCTCTCTTCCTTGTATTCCTCTATGCCATAGGATCCTCATCAAGCATACTACTTCACATGCTACAACACATGAAACTTTGTATTGGGTTTCATTAGAAGCTAATGCTATAGTCAATTGCTTCTTATAGATACAATAAAAACTCCTTGATCATAAAGAAAACAAATATCAAGAAACTACTTTTTTGGTATCAATATCTCTTCGCCAATCTGAGTAATAGTATCCGACCAGAGAAGATCCTTGTTCATAAAGAATATCATAATCAGAGCTTCCTTTCACATACCTAAGTATCACCATGCTTGGCTTCCAATGAGTTTGGCAAGGCTTATTAGAGAACTTGCTTACCACTCCAACAACATAAGAGATATTTGGTCTACTACTGCACATGTAGATGAGATTTCCAACTAATTTCTTGTATCTTCCACTTTCCACTGCAGGTGAAGTATCTTCAATAGATAATTCTTTGCTAACCTCCACAGGTGTAGAATTATCCTTGCAATCCTCCATGTCGAATGCCTTCAATATGTGTCTAGCATACTTTTGTTGAGAGATGGAAATATTTTGTGGTTCGTGCCAAACTTCAATGCCTAAGCAATAATGTCTTAAGCCCAAGTGTGTCATTTCAAATTCTAAAGTCACAACATCTTTCAATTGTTGATGAATAGCTTCATCATTTCGTGTAATCACAAGGTCATCTACATAGAGTACAAGCAAAATTGTCTTCCCTTCTCTCTTTAAAACACACAAGTTAGCATCAAAAGCACATCTTTTAAAACCTAGATCTAAGAGAAACTTATCTATCCATTGGTAAGATGCTCTAAGGCTTTGTTTCAGCCCATAACATGCCTTCTGTAGCTTACATACCTTGTTCTTTTAATGGGGATCCTCAAAACCTACTCGTTGAGAGACATATACCTCCTCCTTGAGGTTTTCATTTGAAAACGCTGATTTGACATCATTTGATAGATTGGCTAATGCTTATGTGCAGACAGAGCTAGTACTACTTGGATAGTAGTCATCCTTGCACTCATGGAAAATGATTTAGGAAAATGCCTTCAACTTGTGAGTAGCCTTGTGCAACAAGTCTTGCTCTGAACTCTTCTATAGTGCAATCAGCCTTGTACTTTAGCATCCAGATCCACTTTGTGCCAATGACTTTACACTTAGGGGGTTGATCCACTAGCTCGCAAGTTCAATTCTTTATGATATTCTTGTATTTTTTTTTGCATGGCAGCCCTCGAATTCGGATCATGGAGTGAATCTTCTACATTAGTTGGTTCCTTTGTTTGTTCTTCAATGACATCAGCCATCAAGGTTGTGTTTACAATATGGGCGCTTGCATGTCTATGTTCCTCTATTCTATGTGATTGCCTTGGTCCATCTGCAATGTGTTCTAGTAGGGAGATGATTTCTTGTGAATCACTAGGAATTCATTCATTAAGGTGTTCTATCACTTCATTGACAAAGTGTGTGCCTCTATCACTTACGATTTCTAATGGCAATCCAAATCTAGTGAATATGTTCTCAAAGAGAAACTTAGCCGTGGTCTTTGCATCGTTTTTCTTAGTTGCCTTAGCTTCTACCCATTTGGTCAAGTAGTCCCTTGCTACAATTATGTACTCGGCATGAGAGCCTTTTTTCGGTGGGCTAATAGGTCCTATGAAATCTATCCCCCATTTGGTAAATGCTTTGGCACTTATGATAGGTCTTAATGGCATTTCATCTCTTCTGATAGGATACTTCATCGTTGACATGTGTCACATCTTTGGACATATGTGGGTACATCTTGATATAGAGTTGGCCACCACATTCCAGCAAAAAGAATCATTTTTGCAGTTTTATCTTCAAAAAAATGTCCTTCGGCAGCTCTTGTACGAGCCATCTCTAAGACTGAAACATACTCATCTTCATGGATGCACGTTCTTTAGTGATTGTCCCTTCCTCTCTTGAAAAGTTGCTTGCCTATTAGTACATAATCTTTGCTTTGCTCCTCGAGTGCATGTTTCTTGCCAAATTGGCTCCTTCTGGGTACTCTTGCATTTTCAAGAATTTTACTTTCAGCTCTACACGGAGACATGCGGAGAAAAGCAGTTTCTGATCATGTTGGTGGTTGCACTGTACATTCGCGCTTGGAGAACAGACTCCGCTATGCCCGCTCTCCAATTTTCAACATCCGGGATCGGCCGGGACTCCGTAAGGAAAATAATCGTACGTCAATGTCGAACATTCATATGCTGGTGAAGACATATGCTGAGTTGCTTCAAGAATCGTGGAATCATCATCAGGCATTTGGAGATTCCGCAGGGCGCATGATGACATGAAGAGATATGTTTTGACATAGGTAGAGACGATCTACCTGCCTTCGTCCTGGGATATGAATAAGTCGTTATGGATATAGAATCAATATATAAAACTGTACCATTACATAAAATTGTAGCATTACATGACTGTCTACAACACAGAGGACATGAGAAAAAGTTTATTATGATAATATATGTTTGAGGTAGTTGGACAGGATGGACCTGCCTTTGACTTGGAAACCAGGGATATGGATATGGTACCAGTCGCCGGGTCGTCTCGCATGTAAAACAGCAGCTAGACACGATCGCCTTCAGCGTCACAAACAAGGTAGATGCCATCATGGCGGATCTAGGACTCCAATGCCTCCGTTTGTGAATTTAAAGTCTAACTCATTCACACGGTACATTGGCCTGCCTCTCCTTCTCGTATGGGACACTCGGAGTCGTAGGCGCTGCATGAGGTTTGAAACTTGAAAGTCTCTTCCAGAGTGCAGACCCTGCCCAAAGATACGAAGGATTTTCAGCCATAGGCTCGCCCTTCCAAATTCCAATACATGGTTTTCTGCATCACAACGTGTCGGCCAATTTTCTCTTAATACTGGACAAAGAGGTCTAAACTCAGTAACGGACCAATAACGTCGATCCTGCACTTCCAAATGTGTCGGTAACCACCCAGTCAGTGACCACCCAGTCAGTGACCACTGACAAGCCATTACGTACATCGAAGCTTGTTTCACACATTAGTGGTCATCTTTTCCCATGGACTACGGGCCCACAGCACGACTTGAGTTCTGGAGTCTGGACTGTAGGGTGAAGGTGAGTCTACTAAGTTGTGCCCATGAGGACGAGGTTTTCGTTGCGGTTCAGTGAGATGGTGACGGTGACGAGAGCAGGAAGAGAGACTTTCTTGTGCGGCCATACCAGGTTACAAGCTCTCACGATAGGCACATGCACATGTTTTTTGGTGATCGGATTATATTAGATGATGGATCCAACGAACTCCTGTTCTTGTAATTAAGGGCGGTGCATGATGGTGATCTATTTTTTTATGAACTCTTTCCGCGTTATATATATATCACACTTTATAGTAATTTTCTTTTATCGTTACATAGCAAAAAGTTCCTTTGTTTTTCTTCTTCTCCTATCTAAAAACAACTAAAAGAAACAAAGGAGAACAAAAAAGAATATGTATAATTAATTATAAAAGAAATGTCCTCCGGGCCAATAGTCATCCCCGCCTGATCGCACTCGTTCCATCTAGAAAACACGTTCTGCTCTCTCTCTCTCTCTCTCTCTCTCTCTCGTTTAAGTATTGACTCGCCATAGCCATGAGCTGCGCCGTCCACAAGTAGTATCAGAGTTGTGCCATAGCTGCGCCCTCAACAGTCCCTCCATTGTAAAGATTCATTAAGTTCGGAAAAAAGTCTCCAGTCGCAACAAATTACAGACAAATAACGATAAGCGCATAGAGCCCTCGATGGTAGTACACCGCAGCCATGGCGTCCGTCGCCCAAATTGCGAATAAGAATTTTTGTGAGCTTCCGCAAACCTGAGATGAACATGAGACTTCGAGTCTGAATCTGAGTAGATAGGCAGACAGTTGTAGTTAAATCAATCGATGCAATGAGCTCCATGAAACAACTATGACACTCACTAGAGCATACTCTCGCCCTCCAGTTGAAGCAAGGATCATACCGACAAAAGTCCCTCATCGTAATCCAATCCAGCAACAATAGTGCGAACGATTGAATCTTTCGCTTCTCAAGGATTTAGATATATAAATTGATAAGCCTTACACCAAGGAAGGATCACTTGTAAGCTACTACTGTAAAAGGGAAGTGGATTGGGAGAAGTATTTTACTCAAATCAACCTAGAGAAATTCGCATCTACAAGAACTAAATCAAAGATATAGCAAGACAGTTATGTAGCACAAATATACTACAAGAAGATTATTGAGAGTTTTTTTAATAAATCCTGGTACACATTGAATTTTCATTTTTTCGTTTCAATTCGATGTGGCACACGGCGTCATGTACACACTCGTGGGTGCTTGAACGGACATTAATTATACAGTGTGAGATGAATGTATGCTCTTGCATGTCCTGAATTTGGACAACTCATGTGCCTAGTTAGACTACATTTAATCAGCAACAAAAAATGTTGAATTAAATAAAAATTGAGGGATGTGCTAAGGTGTTTTAACAGGGATATGCTCGTCTCTTGGAGATACCTATAGGTGGAAGGCTAAAGTGAAGAGAGTTCAAAGCCCTCGTGTATGGATCAAATGATGGATGTGTAAAATTATGGCCTCCTATCAGAGAGAATTTTCTTACATTATGTGCCATTTTTATGCTTTCACCTAGAGTTTGGGTTTTAGAGTGGATTTATTATAGTTCATTTTGCTGATATACACGTTCGACAAAGGAGACTTTGCCAAAAGTTTTCAGAGAGGTCATAAATTAGAATTATAGTGCATAGGGATGTAGGAAGTGCATAGAACAAGAGGGAAACATTGAGATTACGTACAAACACTCACTTTATAAGTGCATATATCAAGAAATAAAGCCAAATGCTACGATATTTTTCTTAGGTCTCACCATAATACTATCATAGAATAGAGAAGTGCTTAAAACCCAACAACAGATGACAAGATTGCACAAATAGTGGGTTATAAGCTTAACAAAGAAAATTACCACATATGTTCTAATAGGATGGAGAATTTCGTGTTGGGAAAAAGACTATGGGGATAAGTGAATGGAGAGGATGAGTGCCCTCGATTGCCAGATAACCTCAATGTAGATCAACGAAAGGAATGTAAAACATGGATAGAGAAGTCTAGAAAGGTTCTTCATTGAGTTTCCATATGTATTTATGAGAGCCTTAAACCATATATCATGAAGGCTAGCACATCTAAACAAGTTTCGGACATAATTCATAAAATATATGGTACATCAACAAACGCTAGAAAAATTCACATGAAGCAAAAAATGCATAGTGTATGGCATGATAATAGATCCACCAACGATTAGGTGGCTGAAATTAGAAAGTTCACCAATGATTTAGCTTCCATAAATTGCAAGGTGGAAGATGAAGATATGGTATTAATTATTTTGAATGGTGTAGGTCCACAATGTAAGAACTTCGACACTTCTATTTCAATAAGAGACACTATGTCCGATTTCGGTGAGCTAGTAGCACTTTGTATGACGTAAGATGTGAAGCTCGCTTAAAATTCATTAGGAAGTGGGAACTCAAGAGACCATGCATTCTTTCAGCATAGAGCAAGAGGTTCTAGGCGTGGTTGTTCAACCTCTAGAAATGTAAAAACAATGGATATGCGAAGAGATAGAGGTAGATCAAACTCAAGATGTAGAAGAAGATCATAGGCACCTAGAAATTCATACCATTATGGAAAATATGGCCATTTTCTAGAATATTGCTATCATAAGCATAATAGCCAAAGAGGAAGAAGTAGAGTTCATTATGTATCATATGGAAACCTCTCCACCAAAATTTCATGTAGAGATTATGGCAGAGATAATATGTTGACAATGCAACATGTGTTAAATAGCATGTCTAAACCTAGAAATGATATGCATTAGTACATAGATTCTAGTTGCACAAATCATATGAGAAGCATAGGAGATTGGTTTGGGTCTAAAGATCCTTTGAAGTCTAAAGATTATGTACCAACTGGTGATGATACTTTACACTTGATTAACCAATGTTGGAAACATACCACTAGTACAAAAGAATGGTATCCAAAACACACTGAGTGATGTTTTACCTCTGCCTAGCATTACGAAAAACTTAGTTTCAGTTGGTCAGCTTGCAGATCAAGATATGGAAGTGATCTTTAATAAGCATGGCTATTTTATGCATGATTTGAAGTATGGAAAAAGGGGGGCATCTCTTGGTCATGGAAAGAAAATGGGTAGATTCTTCATGTTTGACATGGGCACATCTCTTTATTGCATATGTATAGCAAGCACAATGAACACTCAAATATAATTGAATTGTGGCATAAACGTATCAATCATAGAAACTTGAGGAAATTAAAGTCTATGGAGAAGAAAATGTTAGTGCATTATCGAAAAAGTTTTGGTCATTTAAATTTTGAGAGGATATTTGAAGCATTTGCATTTGGAAAGATCCATGTATGAAGTTTTCAAGAATAGAAAGGCATGAAAGATACCTCTAGAGCTGCTTCATAGGACTTTCTAGAACAAAATCAGTTGGTGGATCACTGTACTTTTTTATATTCATTGAGAACTATAGTGGATACACTTGGATATATTTTTTGAAGCATATATTTTCTTTATATTCAATAACATGGTTGAGAAGCAATTGGGAACATACATGAAATTCTTACAATCAAATTTAGGGGTTGAATATATCTCAAAGGAATTTGATCAATATCTTAGTGATCCTGGAATCAAAAAGCAATTGTGTTGTAGTTATACACAAAATATATGGTACATCAACAAACGCTAGAAAAATTCACATGAAGCAAAAAATGCATAGTGTATGGCATGATAATAGATCCACCAACGATTAGGTGGCTGAAATTAGAAAGTTCACCAATGATTTAGCTTCCATAAATTGCAAGGTGGAAGATGAAGATATGGTATTAATTATTTTGAATGGTGTAGGTCCACAATGTAAGAACTTCGACACTTCTATTTCAATAAGAGACACTATGTCCGATTTCGGTGAGCTAGTAGCACTTTGTATGACGTAAGATGTGAAGCTCGCTTAAAATTCATTAGGAAGTGGGAACTCAAGAGACCATGCATTCTTTCAGCATAGAGCAAGAGGTTCTAGGCGTGGTTGTTCAACCTCTAGAAATGTAAAAACAATGGATATGCGAAGAGATAGAGGTAGATCAAACTCAAGATGTAGAAGAAGATCATAGGCACCTAGAAATTCATACCATTATGGAAAATATGGCCATTTTCTAGAATATTGCTATCATAAGCATAATAGCCAAAGAGGAAGAAGTAGAGTTCATTATGTATCATATGGAAACCTCTCCACCAAAATTTCATGTAGAGATTATGGCAGAGATAATATGTTGACAATGCAACATGTGTTAAATAGCATGTCTAAACCTAGAAATGATATGCATTAGTACATAGATTCTAGTTGCACAAATCATATGAGAAGCATAGGAGATTGGTTTGGGTCTAAAGATCCTTTGAAGTCTAAAGATTATGTACCAACTGGTGATGATACTTTACACTTGATTAACCAATGTTGGAAACATACCACTAGTACAAAAGAATGGTATCCAAAACACACTGAGTGATGTTTTACCTCTGCCTAGCATTACGAAAAACTTAGTTTCAGTTGGTCAGCTTGCAGATCAAGATATGGAAGTGATCTTTAATAAGCATGGCTATTTTATGCATGATTTGAAGTATGGAAAAAGGGGGGCATCTCTTGGTCATGGAAAGAAAATGGGTAGATTCTTCATGTTTGACATGGGCACATCTCTTTATTGCATATGTATAGCAAGCACAATGAACACTCAAATATAATTGAATTGTGGCATAAACGTATCAATCATAGAAACTTGAGGAAATTAAAGTCTATGGAGAAGAAAATGTTAGTGCATTATCGAAAAAGTTTTGGTCATTTAAATTTTGAGAGGATATTTGAAGCATTTGCATTTGGAAAGATCCATGTATGAAGTTTTCAAGAATAGAAAGGCATGAAAGATACCTCTAGAGCTGCTTCATAGGACTTTCTAGAACAAAATCAGTTGGTGGATCACTGTACTTTTTTATATTCATTGAGAACTATAGTGGATACACTTGGATATATTTTTTGAAGCATATATTTTCTTTATATTCAATAACATGGTTGAGAAGCAATTGGGAACATACATGAAATTCTTACAATCAAATTTAGGGGTTGAATATATCTCAAAGGAATTTGATCAATATCTTAGTGATCCTGGAATCAAAAAGCAATTGTGTTGTAGTTATACACCACAACAAAGTGGTGTTGTAGAATGCAAGAATCGTGTAATTGAAGAAGTTGCTAGAGCCATGTTAAATGAAAAGAGCATGCTAGATATATTTTGGGCAAAGGCGTGTCATACGGTCATACATGTCATAAATAGAGCTCCAACATGAATGGTTTGTTGGAGCAAGCAATCTCCAAATCTACCGCTCTTAGCACTTCTCATTTCCCATAGAGAATCCATAAGAAAAGCTCATAGAATTTTCCCATATGACCCTAGTCTTAAGAAATACTTTCATATGAATTCACCCTTAGAAGTTTTTCATGCAAAAGTTACATGCCACATCGCATACAAAAAGGTAAATCCCTACAAGATATTCCTCTCCTTAAATCAAGGAAATCACATTTCCATAAAGAAATAGATACATGGTGACGAACGGGGAAGTTCCCTTGAATCAAGGGAGTTAGGCTTGGTGTTTCTCTAGAAAGAAACCGACGTGGAAAAATTCCTACCGCTTTACACCATGTGTATGTAAGTACCATTACTTAATATAACAGATTGGGCGACTCTACTACATATTGTCATATATTTCTGTCGACCCCTTGCTTGTCTTTCTTTTCTCTCTGAGCATCAGTTTGATGTTAAGTATGTATCTCTGTTTGTTACGTACTACAGCTCATCCTATCCCATGGAGAGCATGTTTATCCCACGATCATAGACGATCATGCATATACATATATGATCAATGTCTGTTGTGCTCATCATCTGCCATAGTTATCTTTGTTGTCCACAGAATATAAGATTGCAGGAACATATGTTATTTGTTTGATAGTTGCCCTCTACATTTTTCGATGGATTATGATACTTTACCATGATAGGAATATACCATAGTTATATTGTGTACTCATATGACAAGTACTTGAACTCTGTTATTGAATCATGCAATCATGTATAACAACATAGTGTTTATGATATACACATTCGCATCATCATAAAGATGCAGAATATGTGTACACTCTTGGATTGCATAGTCACATTATAATCTGTGTGCTTGATTCACCCAATGTGTTGGCTTCAACATATGTGCTGGACAATCAATCTTAGGGATCTCGATTCAAGTGTTGAACATCTCACATCACTATGATAGGAACATGATCATCAAAGGCATCGATGACACACATCATATATACTGCTTGGAAGAACTTAGTTTGTATGTACTCAGGCGAATGATAATCTGTTGCATATCTATAACAATACCTACACTCGGCAGTAGACTATGATCAACTTGTGTGAAAGCATATTTGCATACTTACATGCAATCAACATATATAACTTTATGTACAACAGATTTATCAATTCATTGGCAGATATAAGGTATCTTTTGAGGATGCAGAGTGCCTTGAAGATTTGCGCGTAACATCTTGTTGCATAAAAAGTCTCATATAACCGCATCTCTCTTATTCAGTCATAGTCATACAATGTGTACGGCACATGCTCAACTTTGCAGACTCGGATGAGCAAGCAAAGACTCGGATCTTGAGTGTGCTGCCAACACTTTAAAGATGGAGATATTTTTGAGGACTGTCATCAGATATGAATGAAGCTCATCCTTGATTGACATATATGTTTATGTGTGCATAAGTCATTTGTTTATGGCTTATGTGCAACATGTACAAGTTTCACGTACTGTCTACAATTGTTTATTACTTTCAAGAGATGGTGACATAATCAACTTCAATGATTTTACGTAAAGTGCATAAACCTTGTAGTTCTCTTTTATAATGTTGAGATGTTCCCTCTTGTGAGAAGTCGAGAATGACATGCCTGGGACTCACCTCCCAGCCTATTTATAGCCCTTGCCTTGTCACCATCTAGAGTTCTCTCTAAGGCCCCTCTACTCATCTGGCCATCATGAGTAGGTACCTCATATGAACTCTCTGGCTTTTGGCCTTGGCTATCCCCCGAGCAAGGAACATCTCATTCCTCCAAGCATGTACATCTCTGGAATATAACACTCTCTCCCCCTTCTAAAGGTCATTGTCGTCATTGATATAGAAGGAGCTATAAAACTGGGAATCAGAATCTATGATTCCAAATAATAAAAGTAGAGTGTGGTAGGTGTCTGAAATACTAGATGCTCAAAAAGTAGACAACTAGTATCTATGCTTTATATCTAGCATTTCCACCAATAAATAGCAGTCCTTGCCTTGGGCATACTGTAGGAATCCCTCTGAGGCCCAATGAGTCCATATGTGCGTAGCACAAGTACTCGGAATATCCTCGGACTCCCTATGCCTAGACCTTGACCACTACCTTGTGACGACTTGTCACCTGTAGAGACCTCGGCAGCTTGCCCTTGTCTCCCTGAAATACCCATTGACAGCTTGTCCTATGGTATAATTATGCAAAATCACTTACTCCACTGGAGTAATAAAATACTATGCCCATCTAAAATAATCTGACTATGTCGTAGTCTCTGTGAATACTAAGAATAAATGGAAATCTTTTCCAAATAGTGCTTAATCTCTAAGCTCAAGTAAATCTACTTGATTTACTATCCCTACGCTCGAGTAAATCTACTTGATTTACTATCCCTACGCTCGAGTAAATCTACTACCATCTAATGGTACGGATATAAGTTTCATAGAATTTAGACATTTGGATCTTCCACAATGACCAAAATACTAAGCCTCTATACCTGCAAAATTTTTAAAATGCGTAGAGGATAACTTTTACTCTTTTATTTATATCTCCTACATGGACAAACATTTCATCTTGGAATTTCATACACACTATCTGAAGCTGTTTAAATAATGTTAGAGACAAAAATCATTCAATTTGAGTAAATGAGCTAAGAGAACCAATCACCTCTAGGTGACATGGTCTCTGTTCATTTCATAAATTCCAGAGGCTTCACTTTGATGTGCAGAGATTAATTGACATATCAAATGATCTCTAAAAATCTTGAAAATTGGTATGCACAAAGTGCCTCTAGCAAGATTGCATCTCCAACACAAATCATTCCATTTGCATCTACCAACTAAGAGAAATGCCCTTTGCAACAGGCCTATGTCACTTGTTTCAGGCCTCTACCTCTACTAGCAGCACTTTTAGTGCAGAGGTCACTTGACCAATCTAAAAGTCTCCAAATTACTTGGAACTTGGTCAGCTTAAAGAAAGGCCTAAGAGCTACTTGCGCTCCAAATTTCAATAAATTTGGTCATTCCCTCAAAGAGTAGCATCCAAATCGTTATGAGGCTGCTACCTCACTAACTATTTGCTCGATCATTTTTTTCAAACTTAAAAATAACGAGACATGTTAATCCTTATGATTAAAACAACTAACTCATTATCTTGGATGTATTATGACATGGAGATGTATCCATGCATATGATGATCATCTAGATCAATGCAAACCAAATTAACCATCCAAATCCTCTCAATGAAAAATCAACTCTTTACATAGTATCCACCTTTTAGTGAAAGTGAATATCTATGGACGTCATTCTTGCACAATCATTAATCTCATTACAACTAATCATATACAAGCACTTAATACTTGTATTGATGATCATATCCATAGCACACTTGTGCGGACTTGGGATAAACTTCTATATTAAGTACATAAATTTCGCATGAAGAACAATTCATGTGCTCATGCATTACTAGATGCAAACACATCTTAGTTGCTATTGATGTATATACCTTATCTTTTACTTTCTAAAGGCATAATTAGCCTATGCATGGTACCTCGATCACATACCTCATGCTCACCCTAACCAGTTGTGGTGACACATAAAAGTGATCTTTGATAAACACAAAATGCATCATGCATTTCAATTCTCTCGCAATCATATCATCTATGTATACCTGCATTTACTCATGCATTTTACTTCACTACTTCAATAAAATTATATGCTTTTAGCTATGGTGACAGAAGACTTCCTCTCTCACACAACACAAGATCACTCTAGTTCTCACATGGCATATAACGCCATGTGGCTACAAAATTTCCGGCAGCATTTCACCAGGAAAATGAAGCCTGACAAAAATAATAATAGTCTTTACAATGATAGCCAAGAGCCTAGTGGTTGGCAAACCACTCCCTTTACTCGAGAAACCTGCAAAAAAGAAACTTTGCCAAAATGTGTTGTTGGGCACTACACGCCCTCATAACCATGTCTTTTTTTTCTGCTTTCAATACCTGCAAAAGATTCTAAAACACACAAACAAGATCTGTGCATGCTTTTATGAATCAACATTAGTTATTTGAGCTTCATGTGCATAAATGAATTCATGTAAAAGACTAGCTTTCATGCACATTCCAATATTGATTTCTAAAAACTGAAAGAAAATACAATGCAAAATTGTAAACTTTGATGTGAGAGACATTCAAATGAATGTATATGAGAGCAAAACTTTAATGCAAATGTATGAAAAACAATTCTTTCCTATCCAAAATGGTTCAAAATATTATTAAAAACCCCTAATTATCATAATTGGAAACTCAATTCACTCAAAAAGGATTCCTTGCAAGTCAACAGCCACCTAAAAGCTTGTGCAGAGATGACTTCAAATGGTCCAAATATGGATTATGACCAGTGGAAAGAAATTTCTTTAAGTGTAGAATCCATACCAAATTGAATTTCTTGATTTGGACATTGTATGAGGAAGTTATGGCCAAAACAATGAAGCTATGTGAGTGGGCAGCATACCTCCTGAAATGATATGCAGAGAATTAAATGCTCTCTCCAAGTGGTTTCTAAATTTCTAATGATAGGTTCCAGCCACTCATTGGAAAGCCCTTGAAGTCTACTTCCTATACCAAGTGGAATCATCCAAATCGGATATCGTATGAGAGAGGTACGGCCATTTAAGTGGAGGTAGGTATGCTAATCTTGCTTTTTCTCTTCTCTCTCTTTCTACTTCCTCTCTTTCTCCCTTCTTCATTCTCTTCTTCTCTCTCTATCTCTTTCTCTCTTTCTTTCTTTACATTTCTCTCTCCCCCTCTCTTGCTCTCTCTCTACTTTTCTTTTCTCATTTCTATCTCTATCTCTTTCTCCATCTTTTTTTCCAATCTCTAGTTTTCTCTATTTCTCTTCATTTATTTTCTTCTCTCTTCTCTTTCTTTATCTTTGTCTTTCTCTTTCTTTCTCTGTCTACTTCTTCTCTTTTTCTCTCTTAATCTATCTATTCTTCTTATGTTTTGTGTATCTCATTCTTGCGCTATGTTCTACAACAGAGAAAAGGTATAATATAGTTATCTGAACAAATGCTATGTCGAAAAGCGACGTGGCTTCTTGGTTAGGTCGTTGGCCTTGCTGATGCAAGGTTTTGGGTTCGAATCCGGCCTCTTCTAGTTCCAGACGGCGTGAAATACTCTACGTATGACGTGCAATCTTCTTTGTTTTATTCTTCTAGCTCCGCGAGCTGCAGACGTTTTAAGAGGATTTCAATAATCCAAACCTTCCATGCAAGCTCGCCATGTTTGCTTTCCACAAAGATGATGATGAAGATGCGCCGAAATTAGCATTGAAGCTTGCCATAAGTCACCCAAAAGAAGCACTTTCTTCCATCTCCCCAATGTCTCTCTCCTTCAGGCTCTGATACCAAATGTGAGAAGTCGAGAATGACATGCCTGGGACTCACCTCCCACCCTATTTATAGCCCTTGCCTTGTCACCATCTAGAGTTCTCTCTAAGGCCCCTCTACTCATCTGGCCATCATGAGTAGGTACCTCATATTAACTCTCTAGCTTTTGGCCTTGGCTATCCCCCGAGCAAGGAACATCTCGTTCCTCCAAGCATGTACATCTCTGGAATATAACACCTCTCATACAAATGCACTTATGGAGAAGAGCTTTACGCATATTTGAAAAAGGGTTTCACATGCACATCTTCCATTACAACAGGTTTATGAAGATCCACATGCTCATTTTTGTATCTTGAGTACAACATATTGAAGTGCATTGTTATTCTTATGATGCAACTCAAATGGGATCATGTGTTAGCTTACATGAAACAATTGGAGTTAAGTCTTACCCGTCACTGATCCAACACACGTTTCCGCATTAATTTCCACTCCTTCACAGTGGTATCAGAGCCTTCCATAACCCTTCTTGGCCTTCATTAACTCTTGCTATTATTAAAAGCTCATGTATTATATATGCATTGTAATCATTCACTTGAACAAATCACATTATATTTGTTCAATGCTACTTCAAGTTTTGATTGGAAGATCTAGCACCGAAGGAGGTTATCATCATCAAGCTATGAAGGAAGATTATAAGCAAGAAGCATCGATCTTCAAAGGAAATCAATATTTGTTATTCATCATCAAAGATCATCATCTAGAAGCTTACCTCAAGGTTCATCGCCTTGGAAGTCTTATGAAGCAAAGATGGTTGAAGACAAAGCTCTTGAAGGAGTACACGAGTCACAAAGCCCAAGGATCGAGAATTGGAACTAAAAAACTACTATTAGCAAAGCTCCTAAGGATCAAACGCTATCATCTCCAAGGACTCCATTTCAACAATCGAGAAGGCATTCTTCATCAAAAGCATTCGTTTGGTAATGTTTATCAATTTTGTTTCTTCCTTGATAGTATTCATCTTCTCATATCCGAGTGCACTTAAAATCGATTAGGATCAATGCTCATACATGTTCTATCTTGAAGATACGTATCCTCTAGCATCAAAACACTTCTAAGCCTTCTCATAGAAATCTATATCATATCATATATTATTCCCATTGTACGTTGAATCTCTTTCACATACTAGTGTTTCAAAGGAAGATCACATATATCCCTTGTTCATTGTTATGTACCTCTCAAGCTGCATATTGAATATGTACACAAAGCAAGAAGCTTGTATTTGTAGTCAAGTGTGAGTCAAGCACATATCCACCAAAGAAGATTGCATTTGCAGCCCAAGTGCTACCTAAGCACTCTTCCACCATTGAAGAAAATTAAAAGAAGAAGATCCAAGTGATCGAGGCAAAGACCGTGAACGTCACTACTCAAAGAGCTCATTCACTTCTCCATATCAATTGGAAGAACTAAAGTAAAGAAGAAGGAAAGTGCATCCAATGCACTCTTGAAGATTTTCTTACCATATAGAGATAAAGAAAGTGCACTCAACGCACTTAAAGATGAAGAAGAAGACTTCCTCAAAAGGAAGAAAAGGAAGGTGTATTCAACAGATTCAATCAAAGGTAAAATGTTACTTTACTCCACTTGGAGAGATATAAAAATCTTAGATGTGTTATCATAAGTCAAGTTGACTTGGATTAATATACAAAATTCAAAAGTTGTATGGACTCTCACTTATAAAGAGTCACTCAAAGGCTACATATCATCATATCTTTTCTAAAAGCTAGAAAAAGCATTCAAATCCCCTCATGTCAACCATTATAAAACAAAATAGTTGAGCATATTACAAGGGGTGTGAGCACTTGTCTCTACACATAGAAGGTGAAATCAAAATGGAGAATAATCAAGAAGCTGGGATCTTGATTAACTTCATTCCTTTATGTAAAAGAAGTTTTCAAATAGGTGAAGGAATATGATCACTCTAGGGCTAGAGCAATGCTCACTCGAAGATGAGTGAAGGAAAACCACAACCTCTGAACTTTGCATTAGACAAAGTTAAGTTGTTATACACAAATGGAAAAAGCCATAGATAAAGCACCTTGTAGCTTTGTAACATGTTTGAATCTTTCATTATGTATTATGATCAAATGATCATCATTATGAAGTAAAGAGCTCATGTATCAAGCTCTTGAAGTTCTATGTAAAGCTTACACATTTGAAAGGAAGCCATCCAAAAGGGTTTTTTGAATTGAAGGGGAGATAAAACAATTCTTCATCAACATACAACAAAGACTACATTCTTGGAAGAAGGTTCAGCCACAAAGGAAAGAAGGGAAATGACTCTCGAAGCAAAGTTTGACTACATGGAGCATAGGACTACATCAATGGACGCCATCAAAGACAAAGACTACAACGACAGAAGGAAAGCTATGACATGGAGATCAAAAGATTCAAGATCAAATATCACTTGAAAGGAGCTATCTACATCAATTCAAAGAAGAAGAATGTTATGTATCAAAAAACTAAAACAAAAGCAATCATCAGATCGAAGGGGACTCACTTGTGAAGATCAACTACATCAAAGACTACACATTTGAAGAGAAGGTCAACCACTCATTTGAAGAAAAGGTCAACCATAGAAAGGACTACACTCTTAAAGAGAAGTTCAATAACATGAAGGAATACATTGATGAACGACATCAAATAAAAAAGGCATCAACAAACAAGGAGAGAAAGAGAGCGACTACTTGAAGATGAAAGATATTCAAGAAGGACTAACTCAAATAGAGCTCTCTACATCAAATGATCGAGAAGCCAATGTCATCATCAACATGAAAAGTCTTGAAGATAATCAATACGATGGAAAGGCTACTACTTCTATCAACAACCACATCAACATCAAAGAGTCTATATATTGAAGAAGAGCATGGAAAAAAGAATAGAGAAGAAGGAAGCAGAACCAAATACAAAAGAGAAGATTCAAAGGCATAAATAAAAGCAAAGCAAAGAGAGAAAGGAGACAACATCAAACATGATCGATAGAATTTGAAGATTGAAGGGGAGCTATTGGAGCAAGCAATCTCCAGCTCTACCCCTTTTAGCACTTCTTATTTTTCATAGAGAATCCATAAGAAAAGCTCATAGCATTTTCCCATATGACCCTAGTCTTAAGAAATACTTTCATATGAATTCACCCTTAGAAGTTTTTCATGCAAAAGTTACATGCCACATCGCATACAAAAAGGTTAATCCCTACGTGATATACCTCTCCTTAACTCAAGGCAATCACATTTCCATAAAGAAATAGATGCGCGGTGACGAACGGGGAAGTTCCCTTGAATCAAGGGAGTTAGGCTTGTAGTTTCTTTAGAAAGAAACTGACGTGGAAAAATTCCTACCACTTTACACCATGCGTGTATATAAGTACCATTACGTAATACAACAGACTGGGCGACTCTACTACATACTGTCATATACTTCTATCGACCCCTTGCTTGTCTTTCTTTTCTCTTTGAGCATTGTTTTGATGTTAAGTATGTATCTCTGTTTGTTACGTACTGCAGCTCATCCTATCCCATGGAGAGCATGCTTATCCCACAATCATAGACGATCATGCATATACATATATGATCAATGTCTGTTGTGCCAGTCATCTGCAATAGTTATCTCTGTTGTCCACAGAATATAAGATTGCAGGAACATATGTTATTTGTTTGATAGCTGCCCTCACGTTAATCTACATTTCCCGATGGATTATGATACTTTACCATGATAGGAATATACTGTTGTTATATTGTGTACTCATATGACAAGTACTTGAACTCTATTATTGCATTCATGCAATCGTGTACAACAACACAGTGTTTATGATATACACATTCTCATCATCATAAAGATGCAGAACGTGTGTACACTCTCGGATTGAATAGTTGATAGGAACATGTTCATCAAAGGCATCTACGACACACATAATATATAATGCTTCGAAGAACTTAGTTTGTATGTACTCAGTTGAATGATAATCTGTTGCATATCTATAACAGTACCTACACTTGGTAGTAGACTATGATCAAATTGTGTATATTTCTATATGCTTTTGATTGAAAGCCTATCTGCATACTTACGTGCAATCACCATATATAACTTTATGCACAACAGATTTATCAATTCATCGGCAGATATAAGGTATCTTTTGAGGATGCAGAGTGCCTCGAAGATTTGCGCGTAACATCTTGTTGCAGACAAAGTCTCATATAACCACGTCTCTCTTATTCAGTCATAGTCATACAATGTGTATGGCACATGCTCAACTTTGCAGACATCATATGAAGAAGCGAAGACTCAGATCTTCAAGTCTACTACCAACACTTTAAAGTTGGAGATATTTTTGAAGACTGTCATCAGATCTGAATGAAGCTCATCCTTGATTGACATATATGTTGATGTGTGCATAAGTCATTTTTTATGGCTTATGTGCAACATGTACAAGTTTCATGTACTGTCTACAATTTTTTATTACTTTCAAGAGATGGTGACATAACCAACTTCAATGATTTTACGTAAAGTGCATAAACCTTGTAGTTCTCTTTTATAATGTTGAGATGTTCCCTCTCATACAAATGCACTTATGGACAAGAGCTCTACGCATATTTGAAAAAGGGTTTCACATGCACATCTTCCATTACAACTGGTTTATGAAGATCCACATGCTCATTTTTGTATCTTGAGTACAACAATTGAAGTGCATTATTATTCTTATGATGCAACCTAAATGGGATCATGTGTTAGCTTACATGCAACAGTTGCAGTTAAGTCTTACCCTTCACTGATCCAACACATGTTTCCACATTAATTTCCACTCCTTCACATGGCTCATGATTTGACTTCTAATGAGAGACTATGGAAGCACAAGGCAAATGTGAGCTATCTATGATTTTTGGTGCCCAATCAATTGCGACATAAGTTTGAGCCTAAATCTAAAAAGTCCATGTTTGTTGGATATTTAGAAGATAAGAAAGGATATAGATGCAATTGCGACGTAAGTTTGAGCCTAAATCTAAAAAGTCCATGTTTGTTGGATATTTAGAAGATAAGAAAGGATATAGATGCTATTACCCTATTACAAAAGAATGTATAGTGAGAAAAGACGTTATATTTGATGCGAATGTCTGATGGTATGCACTTAAAGGCATGGCAGTGATAGAGAATGATATGGATGAATCTATGCATTGTGATCGTGCTGATCTAGAGAACAAGTCATACACATTTTGACCTTGAAGAGAGCCAAGATTATGGTTCATATGAGTTTCCTACACCTAAAATGTCATGGAGTGGAGATGCAAAAGACTATGCAAGGAGAAATGATAAAAGGAAAGAGAAGATGAGAGAGTAAATGACTGATTTGGATACTAATTATGATAGTTACACCAGGATGTTCGAAAATAAGAAATAAAAATATGTTCATCCACATGCAAGAAAAATGATACATTCAAGATCAGATGGAGAAACACCTATGAGATGATCTAGAAGAGTAAGGCATCATATGGATAGATTGAATACATACAATATGTCTATGAAGCTTCATTATGCATACATGATAGAGAGAGTCAACAATGACGAACCAAATAATTTTCATGATGGATCAGGAAGTGAAGTTTTGTGTAAAGTAGTGGATGAAGAGATGAATGCATTGAAGAACAATGATACATGGGAATAAGTGAAATTTCCACCAAATAAGAAATCTATTGGATGCAAATGGGTGTACAAGGTGAAGTGCAAAAGTGATTCCCCATACATCTGTATGTACTAAGTCCAATAACTTGTTGTGGATGTAGCCTTTGTGGTTGAATGGTTGTCTTTGTGCCTTCCCAATCTGACATGCATCACACCTGTTGATCATGTGTTGCTTTGATATGTTCAGCAGTCCTTGAACACTTTGATCCTTGCATATATCCTTCAAGGTTCTTTCATTCACATGAGCAAGTCTCTTATGCCACACTTCAAGCTCACTTAGGGTTTGAGACCCAAAGTTGAATAGAGATATGTTCGTGGTTTTTCCTACTTCAAAATTAAAGAGCCTACCATGCTTCTCACCTTGGGCTATCTTTTTGAAGCCTTGACATGGATCTTTTCAATAGCTCCGTGTTGGGTGAACCTAACTTGCAAACCTTTTTCAACTATTTGGCCTACACTTATTAGGTTTTTAGTGATAGTGGGTACTTAGAGAACCTTACTTAGAATGTTTGTCCTACCATTGGAAGCTTTGACATTACCAATCTTCTCCACATTGTGCATTGTGTCATCCCTTGTTTGCACTTCTATGAGACTTTACAGGCATAAACTAGTCGCTAATACTTTTCCGATGAGCCATCTTTCACTGAGTTTGGAGCTCTGGAGAGCCTATGCACAATTACTATTGGCGAAGAAGATGATGCAAAGAATTGAAGAGCAAGACAATGACGGTCACAAGTGTATGTATATTGCTTCCATGTATTGTACAAGTGATTTCAAGTCTTCATATAGACTCTTGAAGTGTTCCACAACTTCTACAAGTGGATTTTGAATTAAAATGAAGGTGGGAATGGTTGTTGGAGGGAATCAATTCATTTTCCTACAATCTAGGAAAAGTGAAGATCTAGTTTGATCTACTTTTAGGTGATTGATTGATTGATTGAATGCAAATTCAACCACCACAAATTCATGGGATTTGGGCTCTATCTTTCTACCTTTACATGTGTAAATCTCAAGGCTTTTACAACAATAAATGAACCATAAAAAAGCTCTCAAAAAATACAATAAATGAGCATAAGAAAAAGAACTCTCCAACAGATATGCTTTCGACGCAATAGCCTTTGATGTAGATCAAATCCACCTCAAGCATAGTGTAAGCTTGATGTTCCAACATTGTCTTGGCCATGCTTTAGGCCTGTATACATATCTCTGAACTCATTTTTGACATGGGCTCTATGTTTTATACCTATTGATTTATATAAGGATGTAATTGAGACATGGCTTCTTGATTCTTTAAACTCTTACCAGGTTTCTCTACTCATGTCCATGGAAATGTGCAAATTGGCTTTCCTTCTTGCCTTCTCTCTTTGCTCTCTCTATTCATGACATGTAGCTTAGTTCAAGAAGAGGTGTACCACCTCTTAGCAATTCCAGTTTGTGCAAGGGATGACATGGAGCTCTCTATGATGGTTTTTCACATTATAGAGATCACGTGATGTTTTCCCCACATAGAAATTTAAAATAATTGTTTAAGGAAATTTCTTGTATGTTTGTTCATTCATTTGTCCATGTTGGAACAAGGTTCTACCTAAAAGCCTTTTTCTCATACCACGAAAAGTCATGGAAATCATAACCTTTCCAACAAGAACTTTTGTGAAGGTAATCATTCCTATCGAATATTTATTGACATAGGTTTCTTAAGTAAATGAAGATTCGACTTTGGTCATTGATAAATGTAGTTTTTTATACTTCATAGAGCTAGGTTTTTGAGGGAGTTCTCATCAACTTATGTCATGGACGTAGGCCTAGCTCGAAACATTAAGGGATCAGATTAAGACCAACAAGCATTGTAAAGGGTTATTTTTGTTACAATATTCAATATCTCGTCAATGGGTATTTCCTCGTTTTATTTGATGCTTCTAATAGTCCTTTATCAGCTATAGTTGAGGGACTTCCTAGATATGCTCGTGAAATGTTTCCTTTAGATAAATGGCGTTGGCTATCTCAATAAAAGGTTTTACCTTAGGAAGGTAGGGGTGGCATCAATTCCAAGTGGTATCTAGGAAAGCTTTTGGAAGCTAACTAGTCTAAGGATTTAAAGAGTATCCTTGAGATTTAGGACTTTGATGGTAAAAACTTGTATACGTAAAACATGTTTTTAACATGATATATAATAAATTCTTGTTATAAGAATTCTAAGATGTGACATTTAAATAAATAGCCTTTCTTTTGAAATCCAATGATGTTAATTTTCTTTAAGTTAATGTAGCCCCCAACAAAAGTAATATCAATGTTTCACAAGTTTTGATGAAGACTTCCTTCAAGTAGAGGGCCTCCAAGATGACCTCCTTGGAGCTTCGTTGAGTGATGTTGAATAATGAGCTAAATCCCTTATTATATAGTTTTTAGCCTTCATGAAAAGCAAACTTTGAAAAGAATTTGTGCAAAGAATAACCGCTTCACCGTTTGATAAAAGAAGCCATTAGGAAAAGTAAGTAAATTCAAAAGCTTAGATTATTGCAGAAATTAGCACTATCTCTTATGTGTTTTTTGAAAAGTAAGTTCCACAAGCTACGTGATTGAGACACGAGTTGAGCCCGAGTTGATGCTTTAGGAGATGATTGTTCTAGCCAAGGTTCCCATACATTTTTGTTATACCAAGTCTACTAAAGAGCAGATTACATGCTTTACAAACTAGAAGATTTTGGACCACTTATGTGACATTGTCTCCAAGATAACGTTTGTACACATATGTGCTCATACCTTATCTAGAGAGTGTAGAGTAGGTATTGGGGTATCGAAATCTGACAGATATGTCTCATATACAACTAGTACTTCATCTACTCAAGGGAGGTTCTTCCTTAGGGAAGTATACAATGTAACATTTTTATGTGTAGGTACCCTAATTGACAGTTGAGAAGTGTACAATTACAAAGAAAGGAAATGAAAATCACACATATGAAAGAGAATCCCAAATTCACTTCTTAGATCACTAAATGATTATAGAGGCTCGAAATGCTCCAAATGAGTAATATAGTGGACTAGCATGCCATTCTAGAAACTTGAGAAAATCAACACAATAAAATGGATCAACATAATGACTACAACAAAGATGAAGAGTTTCTCCCAGAGAAATGCCACAAACCCATGCCAAATGATAATAACAAAGCCACTCAATCACCCTCTAATGCTAATAGCCAACTCCACTCGGAGGCCCATGCTTGCTATAATCACCACATAGTGATCACCAATAGTTTGCAAGTAGCAACAAGATGCAAAGATTGGTCGAGTAATGCTGCCATTGCCAAAATATGCCCATTGTGCTCAAGAAAATAATGTCCCTAATGAGTGCAAATCATCTGCTTATATAAACTCCAAACAAGCAAGGGTGGCCTTGCCAAATCTCAACATTCAGTGAGTATGTACCAAGGGGCCGTGGAAAATTGGAGAGGTAGGCTAATTTTGGTTCTCGAAGCCAACCTTAAACAGGTTCTCAAATTAGCTTTTGACACATCCAAGGCTTGGGGGTTTGCATACTCTGAAACTTCATTGAGGAAAATGTGTTTCTCCTGGTTTCCTCATTTTCCACTTTAGGGGTGGCAATCCTCCACCATGGAGCCAAGCAGCAAGACTCATGTTGGAAATTTAGTAGGCCCATTACTAATACCACAGGTCCAAGGTTCCATAGGTCCATGATCAACAACATAGATTCTAGCAATCTTCCAATGTTGACAAAACATGAACATACCACATTTAATCATACAAATGATGGGACAAAGATAGAGAAAGATTAGACAACATGTGTAAAATGTTACGTAAGCCACTGCTTACTCACACTATCATATATACAAATGTCAATTTATAATGTGGGAGCAAAACTCTCAACCAATCTATGTGAATAGAAATAGATGGATGAGTGAATGTACAAATGTAAAAAACATATTCAAATGTATGAATAGAAATCTAAATATATATGAGATGTGTGACCTAATAGGTTGTAGAAGAGTGAATATGAGTGATAGAAAGAGGAAGGATCAATGTAATTTTGATAATCAGCAAACCATCATCTGAATTCAGGCTATGGAAGACCCTAAATCAGATATGTATGTTAAAAGATCACATACTTACAGAAGTAGCAAAGAATGCTAAAAATTTTGCTGCCAGAAATCCTCAAACTCATATGAACATACCTTCTCTAACATGTCATCCAAATATGCATAAAGCATACTATACTAGTTCTCTTTTACCTATTCCAAATAGGAATCCTCCTAATATGGATGCCCTTGCCTCCATAGACTCCAAGTACTACATGTGTGCATAAAGAGAATATGCACCTGAATACTTAAGATAAGATGTAAATCTTATGTTAACCACCATCCAATGTCTTTGAAGTAACCCGAAATCTTCATGTGAAGACAATCTTCAAATACATCATCTGAATGGCCGACTCACACCACCAAGCTGCTAATAGCCTCTCCATAAGCAAGAGTGTGAGCACACTCTTCTTCTCCAAGAAGAACTCCATAGCCGCTCCTCAACATGCTCCAAGATAGCAACATTGCTGCCCCATGTGCTAGAAGCACCACCTCTATTGAGGTACCAAGCTTCCAAAAGCTTGGTGTTGAAATTGGTGAAGGATGATTTATAATGAGCGTATGACTTCTAATATAGCTTTGTGTGTATCCTTGAAAAGCTTCTTAAAAGAACTTATCATAAGCAAAAAAAAAATGAATCGCAATCTTTACTTCGCAATCGGGAAAAAAACAAAAATGCTCGTCCATCTATTGTCGTCTTTGAAATAAAGCAAAAGCGTGATAGAAAACAAATCTTCTGTGTTTCACCAATCTACTGTCATCGCAGATCGAACCCATACCAGAGTTTTGTGAGGTTAATGGACTAACCATCATGCCACACGTTGTTTGTTGTAGTATGAATAATAAAAGATTATACACATGTTGTGATACTTGGAGTTTTGGAGTAGTTTGGACATTGACTCCAACAATCCCCCCTTCAATGTCAAAATGGTACAAGCTTCAAAACTGAATTTGACTTACCTTCAAACTTCAAAAAACTAAACTTGTTGTATATGAACCATAATACCTGAAAAAAGATGCAAACTAGATATCCAATAGTGTACACATCAAGCAATCACTGCTAACGTACTTCTATTGTGCCATGTAAATGAACTAAAAAAAAATCAAGAAGTGAATCCTAGAACCTGTGACTAACAACTCACAACTTAGTGTATTATGAACACTACTCGTTCATCTCTGACAGTAGTCAAATCAAGTTAACTCAACTCAATTTATGAGTCTCATCACAAAATCTATGATGTCATCATATCTTCATCCTTGTTCAATCTGTAAGTTTTTCATGTCTCTTTCCTTCAAAACCTGGTATAAACCTAAATGTGCACACCTCTGAAAACATACTGTTATGAAATATCAAATTTCTCCTGAATAGAACTCTGGAACCTTCTCTTGATCAGGGACATCCTCACACGAACTTTCTCCATACATTCTCCTTCTTCCTTCTTTTTCAAAGCTGGAACATAAAGAGAAACTGACAAAGGAAATATAGGAATACCTAAAATAGGAATACCTGTAGGTATAACTTTGCATTCTTTAACATATGGCTGAAAATAAATCTTCATGTTTCATCACCTCCTGGATGACTTAACACTAGTATCCAGAATTCTTCAAATTATATCAGACTTTATGAAATCTAGAATGTCTTCCTTCATAAATCTGATCTTTAGTGATCAAATACCTGTTTCTAAAACAAAAATTTTGAATCCTTTTTATTAGCACTGGAGATGCTAATGACTTTCATTGTCTTACTCCTCACCTTCCCAAAATCTAGAATAAGGTTAGCTGATCTATCATAAAAACATTGCGGAAAGCATTTTAGGATTCATAACCTTTCTGCAATATAACAAGTATGTTCTTCTATCTCTCTGCAACACAAATTGGATAGAACCTGAATCTGTGACTTACTTCTTCCAATGCCTCTGAAGGTTACAATAGAGCATGCAGCTAGTGCTCAATCTGAGAGCAAAGGAAAGATGAGCAGTAGTTATGACTTCTGTATCACCTCAATCATCTTGTAGTAGGGAATTGAAAGAGAAGCTCATTCACATACTCACAGAGCGATGTGCGAGAGCGGTGAACTCTATGTGGATTGGAACTAGAACTCTCTTCAAGCTCTGATGTAGTACACATATAAATAGAGAGAGAGAGAGGGAGAGGAGAGAGAGAGAGAGGGAGAGAAAGAGAGAGACAGAGAGAGAGAAATTGTAGAATGCATGGTGGATGAGGGTTTTCACTATGAAGAGAATGGTGGTTGGTGGGGAGCAAGGGAGGGGGGGGGGGAGGGAGAGAGAGAGAGAGAGAGAGAGAGAGAGAGAGAGAGAGAGAGAGAGAGAGAGAGATAGAGAGAGAGAGATAGAGAGAGATGGATGAAAAAAGGAGGACGACATGTAGGAACAAGGGGGGGTGAGCGAATCAGGGTGAGGGAATGAGGGTGAGGGAATGCGAGTGAGGGATGAGGAAGTGATGGGGTGAGGGAATGAGCGTGAGGATGAGGAACTTACGGTGGGGAGTGTGGTGGATGGTGGGGAAAGTTGGAGAAGGAAAATGAGGGACCTTTCTACAAGAATTTAGACTGCAAAACAAATATGGTATGCACCTACCTAACATTCACGATAATACGCAATGAAAAAACATTTTCGGCCCTATTGAGATGGTGATGCCCTTCAACGAAAATTTCCATGGTCAAATGAAGCTAGCTAGAGTGATTCCTTTTGAAGAGTGCATCCCTTCACCCAAAGTTGTTGACTTGCCACTTCTGTTACTAGAAGCAAGAGTCCTTTGCTCTATAGAGAGTGAGTAGGCCATCGTGTGGGAAGGTTGAAAAACCTTCTAATTGGAGAAATCTAGGTTTAAAATATTTAGGAGACTTGAGGTCACAACCTCTTTGGAATGAGTGTGATTGGCATTAATCAATGATTAGTTATAAAAAGCAATGTCTGGCATCGACTTTGTACTGAAAGTCAATGCCTAGCGTGGAAATTCTATGTAAACGTGATTCCCAACATCAAACTTCAGCATGACCATGCACATATATGGATGCCTAGCATCAAATAGCACAAATTATATAGATCAAGAAGAGATGGAGCATCTAATATGATCAAAATAATAAAAGGAGTTCAATATGACTACGCATAGAGATTGATGCCTAGCATCAAATAGCACCAACTTTATAGAGCGATTTGTTGGCTAGCATCTTATATGATCAGATTAACTATAAATAAAAGGAGATCTCTTTCAATTGTGGAGCAATATTAAATATTCTTATAATGCTTTATATGAGAAGGCAGTCATATATTTTTCCTCGACTTCCTTCCACGTGAAGCACCCAAGCATCCTTATCATGAAATCTTGTATTTTTAAATAAACCTTATTTTTACATTGGAGCTTTTGAAATTACATGGTGAGTTATTGAAAAATCAATCGCAATATCTTCTTAACACAACTTTACGTACTTGTTTACCTCCATGATCATCTCCTAAAGGCTTAATTCTCTTGAAATAGCCCTTGATAATGTGAAAATTATCAGTGTGTCATCCTTGATGCCTTGCACAACTCTCTAGGGATGAGCTTGATGTCTATAATAGCTTCTTCAATAGCGAGTTCTGACCTCTTTCCTTTTCCATTTACATCCACATGTAGGTCTAGCTTTACCTTCTTTTACTTCTAGCATTTCACCTCCTTGTTCTCTCACATGGTGAATATCTTATCGTAGAGCTCCTTTAATTGTCCTATCCTAAACGCTAGTTGTAACTAGGAGTCAAAACTCCTAAGTGCATCTGACTTCAAATTATCATCCACAACTATCCCAACCTCTATCAGACACTACTTCTTGAGGTTCTGATGGATTCTACCACCATCTACTCTAAGTGCATCAACATACTGATGATGCAAAAAATGTATGCACTTAATGAAAGAAATCTTTTTGTCTATAGTCATTGTCATTGTTGTGGTCCCAATCTAGGAGCTTTGCCTCCTCTGTAGTTAAATTAGCCTAGATTTTACACTCTACATACCTGAAGATATATGTAGTGGGGCCTCTTTAATAAGATATATTTAGGCCTATATAGAGAGTGATCTTCCAATAACATAATAGGTGTACTCCTCATCTAAATGTTTGTTGAATTCCATAATGTAACTACACTCATTTGGATCATCCATTACCAAAAAGGGCACAATAGTTGCATGTAGGTTGAATTTAATTCTCTTTTTTAGATTTTGCACATGAAGCTTATGGGGCTCCTTTACATCTAGAGGCCTCCTTCCTGAGAGTGGTTTTATGGGTGGTCTCTGAATGTTGGTAATTCGAAGGTGGAGCAACTATGCCTTTTTAGATATGCTCAATACTCCACCCTAAAGTGACCACAAATTATCCATGGTGCTCTACATTGTAGGGCCCCCATCATGGGGAGAAGCCATTGTGAGAGCTCGAACATTTGTGAAACCCTAACTTTTAAGTTCGATGAGTTCTATGTGTGATCGTTGATGGTAAGAGATGATCTTTGTGAGCATAGGTGTTAAAACTCAAGCTTCAAGCTAAAAAATTCGTGGGGAATCTTTTATGGACATGTGGAGCAATCAAAGGAAGCCAAAAGCCACGAGATTCCATCAAGAAAAGTCACTCAACCACTCCCCAAGTCATCTCAACTAATTCCTCCAAGTTAGGAGGCTGATTTGGAAAGGTAGTTCCTAGATTTTAGGGGCACACCTCTCATTATAAAAGGAGCATGTATCCCGACTTCTTTTGGGCCATCTTCTTGGAGTTTTAGCTCATGTAAAGTGAGCACTAAGTGCTGGAGTTGTGATAAGCAAGCCCCTTGCTTAAGCAACCCCCTTGCTTGCTTGTTTGTTTTCTTTTAGTAGGCATATCTATGTGTGTGCGCAGGCAGTGTTGCAACTCTCTACCCCTGAGTTGTTAGCATTGGTTCTCCCTCATATGGTATCCATTTGATGTAATTCTTGTCTCATTGGATAGCTATAAGAGTCTATTTTATGCTTACCAATTCTCTGGAGCATTCTCTGAGTAAGCTGGGAGCAACATTCATTTTAGTGAAGTTGTGTGATTGATATCTCTCTCTTTGTGTAGGCTCTGTTGGAAATATTTTGCTCTCTCTTGTAAGGGCTGGTTCTCCTTCTCTATGTATCCATTTGCTATGATTTTGGTGTCATTGGGTAGCTATTAGAGTGCTCTAAAGTTGACTCAAGTTTGAGATTCATTCTCTGTATAATCTCTGAGAAAAGTTTGCTGGAGTGAAGTGAGGTCTCTGCTTGACTACCAGTTGTGAGCATTCAACTAGCTCATGTTGTAGACATTGTTTCTCTTTGTGTAAGCATCCATTTCAAGTGAAATTTGTTTTGTTGGAAAGCCCTTGGTGTCTACTACAGGTCTACAAAAGCTCACTGGAGTTCTCTGCATAAGCTCTGAGTAAGAGCATTTTTGGTGTGCAGAGGTCAAAGAAGGATACCTGTGGAGGTCATTCGCGCTTCATCGTTGCTTAGGGGTTGAGATACTTCCCCCATCAGTGGTATCAGAGCATTTGGGCATCTTGGAGGTATCACATACAAGCAAGAAGACCTCTTGGAGTTGGTGGTTCAAGAGTTGCATCACCAAAAGCTTCTTGGAGGTAGCTCACATCAAGGGGGAGCTATTCTACTCAAATTTGCAAGAGCACAAGGTGTCCATCTAAGGAAAGCTTTGGATTGAGGTAACCTCAGAGCCTCATTTTCATTTTACACACATTGGAGCATTAGCCAAGGGCTAGGTCAAGTATCAAAGACTAGATATGGGAGACTTCAACACTCAAATTGAAAAGCTAGACAAAGGTAACTATCAACCATGGAGATTTAGGGTCTCCAACTATCTTATGGGCAAGGGCCTTTGGGGGTTGATTAGTGGAAGTGAACCAAGACCTAGGTTGGATGAGAATCCAACCAATGACCAGAGAAGGGCCTTTAGGGAATGGAATGAAAGAGACAAGAGGGTTATCTTTATTCTTTCCCAACACATTAGCAATAGCATGATCGGTCATATCCAAGACCTGGATTCAAGCATGAAGGTATGGGAGACACTTGAAAGGCTTTATTCAACAAGCACCAAAGCAAGGAAGATCCAACTCAAGAATGAGCTCAACAACCTTAGGAAGAGCTCAGGGAGTAGCATAAATGACTACATACTTAAGGTCAAGGAGTTATCAGATGCATTGGGATCCATTGGAAGCCACGTAGACGATGACGATCTTGTGGCTTATACTCTCAATGGTTTGAGAGATGATGAGAAGTGGAAGCCCTTTACCACTTCAGTTTATGTAAGGGATAATCTTCCCGATTTTGAGCAATTGGTTGCTCTCATGGTCACCGAAGAAATGAACATAGGTGGAAGTTCAACTAAATGCAAAGATGCACAAGTTTTCTATGCAGGTAATCAAAGGGGCAAAGGAAGACAAGGACAAGGAAGGGGCAAAGGAAGGTTTGGAGGAAGGCAAGGCCACTCAAGAAATCAAGGACATGACCAAGGCACCTCATCACAAAGAGGGAGAGGAAGATCAAGAGGAAGAGGAGGACGACATCAACAAAACAGGAATCAAGATGGCGAAGGATGTTACATATGTGGCAAGTTTGGCCACTATGCTAGAGATTGCTACCAAGGAGGAAACCAAAGGAACTATAATCAAGGTTCTTCATACAAAGGCCAAGGTAATTATGCTTCTACAAGTTCAGAAAATGACAATCTCTTGATGATGCACATGAATGGGAATTCAAGCAAAGTAGATAACACTTGGTATATTGATAGTGGATGTAGCAACCATATGAGTTGCAATGCTTCTTGGTTTACTAATCTACACGTTCCCAAAGGTAAAGGACATGTAGAAACAGGTGATGATACAGCCCATGAGATCTCCCATGTTGGAGATGTAGCTTTGGATGACAAGGAGGAAGGAAGATGTCTCAAGGATGTCTTGCATGTACCTACCATCACAAAGAACTTGGTGTCCGTTGGGCAAATGGTTGAAAGAGGCTATCAAGTAAGGTTCAACAAAGGTGGATGCTTTGTGGAGAACCCTAAGCAAGGTTACAAGGTCATAGCAAGAGGAAAGAAGCAAGGGAGACTCTTCACTTTGGAGGTAAATTCTCATTCTACTCAACATGTCTACTTCACATATGGAAACAAGAGGATTTCGGAGTTGGACTTGTGGCACAAGAGGATAGGTCACATCAACATACAAAGAATGAAGGAAATGCAATTCAAGAGGCTGGTTGAAGGTCTTCCCAACTTTCAAGGACAAGGTATGAAGCATTTATGTGAATCTTGTCAACTAGGGAAGCAAGCGAGACTTCCATTCAAGAAGAGTGGCTACATAACCCAACATCCATTGGAGTTGATACATACAGATGTGTGGGGGCCAACGAAAGAGCAATCCATTGGAGGTAACAAGTACTTTGTCACTTTTATAGATGATTGCACAAGGATGGTTTGGGTTTATTTCATCAAAAACAAATCAGATGTGTTTACATGTTTCAAAGCATTCAAGGCAATGGTAGAGAAGGAAACAGGTACATATATCAAGAAGCTAAGGTCCGATGGAGGGGGAGAATATTTCTCAAATGAGTTTTTTGATTTTTTAATGGATCAAGGCATCAAGAGGCAAGTAACATGCAGGTACACACCCCAACAAAATGGAGTAGCAGAGAGAAAGAATAGATACATTGCCGAGATCGCTAGAGCAATGCTTAATGAGATGAATGTACCTAACATGTTTTGGAGTGATGCAGCAAATACCGCCGTGTATCTAATGAATAGGGCTCCTACCTCAGGGATCCATGGCTTGACACCATATCAAGCCTATTATGGTAAGAAACCTGATCTTTCCCACTTGAAGATATTTGGATGTACTTGTTATGTACATGTGCCAAGTGAATTGAGGCACAAGCTACAACCAAAGGCAGAAAAGTGTGTGTTTCTAGGATATTCAAATGATCATAAAGGTTACAGGTGCTTCAACCCAAACACAAAGGACTTGAGGATATCAAGGGATGTAGCATTTGATGAGCTACTCCCTTGGTATAAGAAGTATGATTGTATGCAGGACTATGAAGAAGAAAAGCATGGACATGATGAAGAACAAATCGACCTAGAGCTAAGCGGCCCAAGGTGTTCCATCAATGAAGATAGTTCAAGCATGAACTCACCATGGAGGGGGAGATCTTCATCAAGCTATGAAGCACAATCAATCAACAAAGGCAAAGCAACATTGGTGGAGTTGGATGAAGAAGGTAATGAAGTTGAAGATGATGAAGGACACATGATGGAGAAAGAAGCCACGTCAAAGAAAGAGATCAAGTTCCCAAGGCAAAGGAGGTTTATTCCTCCAAAAGGTGAAGAAAGGAAGTCTTCTAGAGTTAAGTATCCAACTCAAAGGTTTACTTATGATTCATACATGGCAACACATTATGCATATATGAACAAAGTAGTAGAAGATCATGAGCCCGATTGCTATGAAGATGCAAGCAGGTACACCGAATGGAAAGAGGCAATGCAAGAAGAGATCGACGCACTTGAGGAAAATCAAACATGGACTCTAGTGCCCAAGAAGGAGAACATGAAGGTAATAGGTAATAAGTGGGTGTATAAAGTAAAGAGGAATTCAGATGGATCTATTTCTAGGTTCAAAGCAAGATTGGTGGCCAAGGGTTTTGCACAAACCTATGGAGTGGACTTTGAAGAGACATTCAGCCCCGTGGCAAAGATGAGCACCATTAGGACACTCATTGCAATGGCTGCTAGCAAAGGATGGAAGCTCTTCCAATTGGATATCAAGAATGCCTTTCTCAATGGAGACTTGGAAGAAGAGGTATACATGGAGCAACCACTAGGTTTTGTTCATAAAGAGTTTCCACATCATGTTTGTAGGTTGAAGAAGGCACTTTATGGCCTAAAGCAAGCTCCAAGGGCTTGGAACCAAAGATTGGTGGACTATTTGATCAAATGTGGTTACAATCAATGCAAGGCGGATCCATCTCTCTTCATCAAACAAAGAGGAGAACTTGTGGTCTACATGTGTGTGTATGTAGATGATCTTATCATTACAGGTAATGATACAAAGGGCATTGAGGAGATCAAGGCAAAGCTTGGAAAGGAGTTTAGGATCTCTGATCTTGGAGATCTTAGGTATTTTCTTGGCATTGAAGTTGTATACAAAGAAGAAGGTATTATGCTCATACAAAGGAAGTATATTCTAGACCTACTTGAGAGGTTTGGGATGCTACATTGCAAGCCTATTTCAAATCCCATGGAAGTTAATGTAAAGCTAAGCTCCATTGATGGAGAGCCATTAGAGGATGTAACTTTGTATCGATCTATTGTAGGCTCTTTCAATTATGCCACAATAACCAGGCCCGACATAGCATATGGAGTTGGAGTGTTATCACAATTTATGCATAGTCCAAGGACTACACACTTGCAAGCTGCAAGAAGAATGTTGCGATATCTCAAAGCCACTATAAATGAAGGATTGTTCTACTCATTTGATGATGATATGCAGGTCAAAGCTTATTCCGATGCTGATTGGGCCGGTTCGAAGGAAGATAGAAGGAGTACAAGTGGTTACCTAGTCATGCTAGGTAGCAAGATCATCTCATGGATTTCAAAGAAGCAACCCACGGTGGCATTATCTTCCACCGAGGCTGAGTATAGAGCTTTGGCTCAAGTCACATGTGAGCTAATGTGGATTAAGAAGTTATTTATGGAGCTTAATTTGCAGGTTGACACATATCCAATTTTTTGTGACAACATGAGTAGCATTCATCTAGCATCGAACCCTGTTTATCATGCTAGAACCAAGCATATTGAAGTGCACTATCACTTCATAAGGGAAAAGGTGATATCCAAGGAAGTTTCAGTACATCATATTGGTACCAAGGACCAAGTTGCGGACATGTTTACAAAGGCTTTGGATGGGATGAAGATTTCAAAATTCAAGCAATGCATCAACATGAAGGAGCTTGGATGAGGATGAAGAATTGAAGCTTGAGGGGGAGTGTTAAAACTCAAGCTTCAAGCTAAAAAATTCGTGGGGAATCTTTTATGGACATGTGGAGCAATCAAAGGAAGCCAAAAGCCACGAGATTCCATCAAGAAAAGTCACTCAACCACTCCCCAAGTCATCTCAACTAATTCCTCCAAGTTAGGAGGCTGATTTGGAAAGGTAGTTCCTAGATTTTAGGGGCACACCTCTCATTATAAAAGGAGCATGTATCCCGACTTCTTTTGGGCCATCTTCTTGGAGTTTTAGCTCATGTAAAGTGAGCACTAAGTGCTGGAGTTGTGATAAGCAAGCCCCTTGCTTAAGCAACCCCCTTGCTTGCTTGTTTGTTTTCTTTTAGTAGGCATATCTATGTGTGTGCGCAGGCAGTGTTGCAACTCTCTACCCCTGAGTTGTTAGCATTGGTTCTCCCTCATATGGTATCCATTTGATGTAATTCTTGTCTCATTGGATAGCTATAAGAGTCTATTTTATGCTTACCAATTCTCTGGAGCATTCTCTGAGTAAGCTGGGAGCAACATTCATTTTAGTGAAGTTGTGTGATTGATATCTCTCTCTTTGTGTAGGCTCTGTTGGAAATATTTTGCTCTCTCTTGTAAGGGCTGGTTCTCCTTCTCTATGTATCCATTTGCTATGATTTTGGTGTCATTGGGTAGCTATTAGAGTGCTCTAAAGTTGACTCAAGTTTGAGATTCATTCTCTGTATAATCTCTGAGAAAAGTTTGCTGGAGTGAAGTGAGGTCTCTGCTTGACTACCAGTTGTGAGCATTCAACTAGCTCATGTTGTAGACATTGTTTCTCTTTGTGTAAGCATCCATTTCAAGTGAAATTTGTTTTGTTGGAAAGCCCTTGGTGTCTACTACAGGTCTACAAAAGCTCACTGGAGTTCTCTGCATAAGCTCTGAGTAAGAGCATTTTTGGTGTGCAGAGGTCAAAGAAGGATACCTGTGGAGGTCATTCGCGCTTCATCGTTGCTTAGGGGTTGAGATACTTCCCCCATCAATAGGCACTATATTAGGTAGGGCATAAGCTTCCCAGCCATCGGGTTGCCATTAAAGGAAAGAATAAAGGCTCTATGTTATTTTGAAGATTTCTCATAGAACTGTAATGGGGGGAGTGCAGAGGGGGGCTTGCAACCTTCAACAAGGTTGGCCTATCCCCCCAACCTATATGGCAGAGATGGTATTACTTCTAGTCATGGACATATTATCACATTTTATATTTTTCCTATTATTTTGTATCTCCCAACTACATTTAGCTTTATATAGCATGGCCCAGGTTTAGCTTTATATAGCATTGTGCACTAGTAAGCCCTTGATATAGAGATTTTCTAGCTTTCCATCTAAGATGCACATTGGGAGCACATGGGTGGATAACACCATCATTGTAACTACATTAGCCTTGGAAATCTCAAAATTTGAGCTATCTATCTCTCATTCTACATGTACTGGTCTATTTTGTTGTGCTCTTATTTTCTTACATGGTATAAGAGTTGAGGAGGCTCTACATGGTGAACAAGAAAAAATGCAAAGGTTGTAGAGGGTTCAATGAGAAATGAGAGAAGATGTCAAGTTGTACTACATCATCTAAAACTAGAAATCAAGGTGGTTCCTTAACAAGAGTAACTGGAGTAGAGATAGCAGCAACAATGATCCCATTCATCCCAAGGTTGGCGATATAACCACTAGCCTTCACGGTAGTTGTTGTAGAGAAAAGAAGAGCAAAGATGCAGAGAAAAAGAAGGCCCCCAAAATTTTCCCGACTTGGACACTTTATTTTTGTATCATAGTCATTTTGTAATATATTTTCCGATGTAAATGCACTAGAGGAGTCCTCTAGATGCATACCCATAGAGATTTGTATCATTACCTTTGTAAACTAGTGGGGAATTAGTCTTTTAGTCAATAAAGTGCTGGTCTCTTGTGTGAAAGGACCAACTCAAGGGCACAAGTATATAAATCATTTTGTGACTCTTTGTAAGCACTTCTTACCATTCTGAGAATCAAGAGCACAGAATTTCAAATTTGTCTCTTTTCCTTTCTGTATCTTTTTCCTTGTGATTTTGCATGCTTGTGTGATGCTTTAAATGAGTGCTTTGAAGTGTTGTCTATCCATGGTAATGCTTATTTGTTGTTGGTAAGGTGTGTGCGAAGTGTAGGAAGTGCTGAAGCGTAGATAGGTTATTCCCACGGCTTAGTATTTTGCTCATAACTTGAAGTAGGAGTGTTAGAATTGAGTGAGAAGACAACCATTAGATGCATCTTCACAAGAGCTTTGAAAGGGGCATGCTATTCACTATATTTGGAGTCGAGAGCTAAGAGAAAATCTTGATTTAATGTTGGCTGCTGCTCTTAGTGTTGTGACACCATAGCTGACCATCAAATCTTGATTGTGATGGAACTATACTTGTTTGCACCTTGTTAGTTCACCATAGCATTGACCATCATTTGAGTGCATGTCCTCATACACTCGGCTACTTCAAAGTATCGTGATATTTGCTACTTCAAAGTGTCGCGATATCGGCTATGAAAGTGTCACGACATCTGTTGTTGATCAAGTTATCTGCTATTTTAAAGTGTCTCGATATTTGCTACTTTGAAGTGTCGTGATATCTGTTGCTGATCAAGTGTTGCGATACTCAGCACATTTTGAGTGTCCTCTGGACATTCAAGTGTCAGGATATTTTCTACTTCAAAGTGTCGCAATATCGTTTATGAAGTGTCAGGACATTTGTTGTTAATCAAGTGTTGCAATATCTGCTACTTTGAAGTGTTACAATATTTTCTACTTTGAATTGTCCCGATATCCGATGCTCATTGTAGAGGAGGTACTGGGGTATCCGCTTTTAACAAGAGTAAAGAGTAAAGGTTAACACTTCCAGTACGTCGCCTACTCAAGGGGGGTTCTCTTTAGGGAAGTATACCCTTTAACATTTCTGTGAGCAAGTAGATAACACGGATTGCACAGAGTGGTAAATACTTCGGAAAATATGGGCAACAAATGACCAAAGAAGACCGTACACTTCTTGATTCGAATCAGACGATTACAAGGTTGGGCAGAGTGATGCTCAAAAGTGCAATCTTAGGGATGACAAGCCACCCTAAAAGTATTAACTCCAATACAACAGATCAGCATAAGGGGCCACTGATATGCAGGCTAACTCAGAACAATACAAATGGTAGAATTTCAAGAGAATGGGGATTAATCAACACACTGACTCACAGGAAAGAAAATAAATCCAAACTACTCTCTTACACTATAGTGCTCATAGCCCTCCACTGAGAAGCCTATCCTCTGTATACACACTACAGAGTAGGTCCTACAATAGACTTGAAACCACTAAGTGTAAGAGAGGACTTCTACACGTATGCACGAACCACTGTATCTCTAAAATTGTTGTACCTTGTACATGTTTTCCAAATGTACCCAAATGAGCACTAATCCCTTGATTTTATAGGCCCCAATAGGCCAAGAGCCTTGCCGAATCTTCACGTCGCGCCGGTTAATCACCTCAAATTGGGGGGTAGGTCAAATATTCCACTTGATTTGAATTAGATCCTCAAAAATAGGTAGTCGCTGTGAATGTTTGGCGGCATCATTTGTTTATGCCACGTTCACTTTTTGACAATTCCACTTTAATTTCAAGTCCTTATTAGCTCCGATGATGACTGATAACTGTAAAACACATTGAACTTCTTGGACCAGAAGGAGCTTCTTCCTCCTTTTCATAAGCCTCATGCATGAGTTGATGTTGTTCCCTCCCCATTTCTTTTTCCATGCTAACATTTTGTAGAATGGGTTCCTCCTATTCATCAGGTTCCATATCCACCATCTCCTGAGACTGCTTGGAAGGAAGAATTGTCCTCAAAATTGTGCGGGGGTGGGGTTGTTGGGTGGGGGCATGGGGTGGGGTTGTTGGGTGGAGGAGTGAGGTGGGGAGGGGGCGCAAGGGGTGGGGAGAGAGAGAGAGAGAGAGAAGGAGGCGGAAGGGGTGGGGAGAGAGAGAGAGAGAGGGAGGGAGAGGCGCAAGAGGTTGAGTGGGGTTGAGCGGGGTTGGAGGGGGTTGGAAGGGGTTGGAGGGGGTTGGGGTTGAGTGGGGTTGAGTGGGGTTAGAGGGGGTTGGGGTTGAGTGGGGTTGGAGGGGGGCGCAAAGTGGGGTTGTTGGGTGGAGGAGTGAGGTGGGGAGGGGGCGCAAGGGGTGGGGAGAGAGAGAGAGAGAAGGAGGCGGAAGGGGTGGGGAGAGAGAGAGAGAGGGAGGGAGAGGCGCAAGAGGTTGAGTGGGGTTGAGCGGGGTTGGAGGAGGTTGGAAGGGGTTGGAGGGGGTTGGGGTTAGAGGGGGTTGGGGTTGAGTGGGGTTGAGTGGGGTTAGAGGGGGGCGCAAAGTGGGGATGAGGGGGGCGCAAGGTGGGGTTGTTGGGTGGAGGAGTGAGGTGGGGAGGGGGCGCAAGGGGTGGGGAGAGAGAGAGAGAGAGGGAGGGAGAGGCGCAAGAGGTTGAGTGGGGTTGAACGGGGTTGGAGGGGGTTGGAAGGGGTTGGAGGGGGTTTGGGGTTGAGTGGGGTTGAGTGGGGTTGAGTGGGGTTAGAAGGGGTTGGGGTTGAGTGGGGTTGGAGGGGGCGCAAAGTGGGGATGAGGGGGGCGCAAGGTGGGGTTGATGGGTGGAGGAGTGAGGTGGGGAGGGGGCGCAAGGGGTGGGGAGAGAGAGAGAGAGAGGGAGGGAGAGGCGCAAGAGGTTGAGTGGGGTTGAACGGGGTTGGAGGGGGTTGGAAGGGGTTGGAGGGGGTTTGGGGTTGAGTGGGGTTGAGTGGGGTTGGAGGGGGGCGCAAAGTGGGGATGAGGGGGGCGCAAGGTGGGGTTGATGGGTGGAGGAGTGAGGTGGGGAGGGGGCGCAAGGGGTGGGGAGAGAGAGAGAGAGAGAGAGGGAGGGAGAGGCGCAAGAGGTTGAGTGGGGTTGAACGGGGTTGGAGGGGGTTGGAAGGGGTTGGAGGGGGTTTGGGGTTGAGTGGGGTTGAGTGGGGTTAGAAGGGGTTGGGGTTGAGTGGGGTTGGAGGGGGCGCAAAGTGGGGATGAGGGGGGCGCAAGGTGGGGTTGATGGGTGGAGGAGTGAGGTGGGGAGGGGGCGCAAGGGGTGGGGAGAGAGAGAGAGAGAGGGAGGGAGAGGCGCAAGAGGTTGAGTGGGGTTGAGCGGGGTTGGAGGGGGTTGGAAGGGGTTGGAGGGGGTTGGGGTTGAGTGGGGTTGAGTGGGGTTGAGGGGGTTGGGGTTGAGTGGGGTTGGAGGGGGGCGCAAAGTGGGGTTGTTGGGTGGAGGAGTGAGGTGGGGAGGGGGCGCAAGGTGGGTTTGATGGGTGGAGGAGTGAGGTGGGGAGGGGGCGCAACGGGTGGGGAGAGAGAGGGAGGGAGAGGCGCAAGAGGTTGAGTGGGGTTGAGTGGGGTTAGAGGGGGTTGGGGTTGAGTGGGGTTGGAGGGGGGCGCAAAGTGGGGATGAGGGGGGCGCAAGGTGGGGTTGTTGGGTGGAGGAGTGAGGTGGGGAGGGGGCGCAAGGGGTGGGGAGAGAGAGGGAGAAAAGGAGGCGGAAGGGGTGGGGAGAGAGAGAGAGTTAAGGGAAATGGTGCCATGGCGTGCGAAAGGGGGCCATGGCTTTGGCACCCACTACGGAAACCTCTACTGCACGTGGCTATAGGGGTGCCAAGAACAGATGAAGTTTTATCTCGAACAGGTGCAGGGAAAGATCATCGGCTCTTCGAACTCCTCATGAGCTTACTCCCATCAATATGTGAAAGAAGGAGCTTGCCCGACCCAAGTGGAAGGCAAAGTGAGAGAGGAAAAAAAGAAGGACTACTACAGACCCCCACATCAAGCTTTTGCACCGTCCCTGGTGCAATTTCTTCCTTATTCTGCTTATTTCAAAGAGATCTAGATATGTTGTAATTATTGTAAAGAAATACGGTATGTACAAGGGGTGGAGTGCTTTCATTTTGACCTATTTTAGATACTTCTTCACCCTGGAGATGTTAACCAGGGGAATCTTTTTACCTTGCAGATCTTCCAAATGCACAACGCCATGTGGCAATACCTTGATTACCTTATAAGGTCCTATCCATTTGGGTGCCAATTTTGTTTGAATTGGTGGAACCTGATGCACTAAAACCATAGACCCTTCCTGAACTTCATTGGATCTTAGATACCTGTCATGCAATCTCTTGCGCTCTTCTTGTGTCACCAGAAGTTTTTGCATTGCCCCTTCTCTGTACTCTTCTAATGCCACCACTCTCTGAATGGGGGGTTCAATTCCAATGGTTTTGATTCCTATTTCCTTTCTGATGATAAACTCAAATGGTGCCAATGCCTCTTTCCCATAAACTAAGCGAAATGGAGTCTCGCCTGTGGTTCCCCTTTTTGTGGTTCTGTAAGCCCAAATTGCACCAATTAGTGCTAGTGGCCAAGAGCTTTGATGATCAAAAGATAATTTGCAAAGTAGACCAATCAAAATCTTATTGGAACTCTCTGCTTGGCCATTCGCCCTTGGGTAATAGGCACAAGACTTTTTATGGAAGATTTTGTACTTGTCAAATATAAACTGGAGCAATTGATTTACAAAATGTGTGCCCCTATCACTAGTAATTTCCAGAGGGCAACCAAATCTTGAGAAAATACGTTTATACATAAATTTAGCTATTTTTAAAGTCGTGCAGTCCACAGTAGCTTTAGCCTCTATGCATTTAGTGGCATAACATGTGGCCATCAAAATATACTTTTTACCTCCTGGTTGCCCAGTTGGGCTAATTGGCCCTATGAAATCAAGACCCCATCATTCAAATGGGAGCCATCCTGTAGATATGACCAATGGTTGGAAATTCATTCTGGTTGGCGTGGGAGCACACCTCTGGCAGATATGGCATTCTTTAGCAAATTTGATTGCATCTTTGAAAATATGAGGCCACCATAAACCCTTGTGGATGATTCTATGAGCCAATTCTTCCCCCTTTAGGTGTCCTTCACTGTGTGCTGCCTCTAGCAAAAGATTTACCTCCTCTGGATAGACACACCTTCTCAAGATATCATCCTGACCGTGTTTATATAAATTTCCATTTATAAGAGAATACGCTTTGGTTTTCAGGAGCAATCTTCTCTTTTCTACAGGTGTCAAGTGTTCTGAGATCTTTCCAGTAGTAAGAACATGGAGAATTTCATCATACCAACCAGTCCGTATTGCTACTAGAAAAAGATTGCTATCCACCAATTCATCATTAATACCTGTTGCCTTTTCGCTCATTGCCGTCCTGGACACTTGATCTGCCATGTAGTGCTCTTTTCCTGGCTTAATATGAATATCAAAATTAAATTCTTGAAATAGGAGTAACCATCTCCAGATCCTTCCAGCTACTCTAGGTTTGTTTATCAAATACTTCAAGGGCTGATGATCAGAAATAACAATGAAATGTACACCAAGGAGATAATGTCGGAACTTTTGAAGAGCAAATACAATAGCCAAACCTTCTCTTTCCGTTGTATTGTAATTTCTTTCAGCTTGGTTGAGTAGTCTGCTTGCATAAGAGATAGGTCTATCCACTTTGTGAGATGATGGTTGAGCTAGAACTGCACCAACAGCATGAAGACTAGCATCTGTATGCACATGAAATTCCAATGACCAATCAGGAACACTTAAAAGTGGAGCAGTACATAGCCTCAACTTTAGTTCACAAAATGCTTTGTCAGCTTCAGCACTCCATGAGAAAGGGATCTTCTTACTAGTGAGCCTTGAGAAGGGCTTAGCAATTTCCGAATACATCCTAATGAATCTTCTATGATACCCTGCATGGCCCAAGAAACTTTGCACTTCCTTTGGGCTTTGTGGAATTGGCATGGAAAGAATAGCTGTAACCTTTGCAGGGTCAACCGTTATACCTTCAACAGATACTATGTGACCAAGAAGAGTGCCCTTAGTGACCAAAAAGTGACATTTATCAGGATTCAATTTCAAACCTGTTTTGAGACATTGCTCAAAAATTTCTTTTAGATTTTCCAAATGGTCATGGAAATCTTGAACTGCCGCCCTTCTATCTGTACCTGAGAATACTGAAAAGTCATCCATAAATATGCGGAGAAAGGTTGTTAACCATTTGCCCAATATCAGATACATCGTTCTATTAAATGAAGCTGGCGCATTCTTCAAACCAAAAGCCATTCGAGTATAGACATAAGTGCCCCAGGGAGTAACAAAGGCTGTTTTGTCCCTATCATCAGGGTGAATTACTATCTGGTTATAGCCACTAAAACCATCCAAGAAACTATACAAAGTGTGACCAGCTACTTCCTCAAGCACTTGCTCTGTGAAGGGCTGAGGAAATCCATCTTGGATAGTCACTTTATTCAAAGCACGGAAATCAACACATACTCTTATTTTTCCACTATTTTTCTTGGGCACAATAACCATAGAGGATAGCCACCTGGAATGTTCTACTGGAACAATTATACCCGCTTCTTCTAGTTTTGTAATCTCTGCCTTTACTGCCTCTGCATACTTCGGATTGAGTCGATATGGTCTACTTCTTACAGAAGCGGCTCCCTCAACTAAGGGTATCCGATGTAACCCAAGCTCTTCTGGTATCCCTGTTAGATCTTTGTAGGACCATGCGAAGACATTTTTATAAGTAAAAAGCAAGGAAGTTACCTTCTGTAGCAAGAGAGGATAATGCCACAACCAGGATGCCAAATGGACCATTTGAGGGTTCTCTTCATCCCCTAAATTTACTTCTTGAACCAATGTTTCAGGACTGGTCTTGCTTGAGAAATCATCTCCACTATATGCAGGAGTGGATTTTAATTTATATTCTGCAACATGTTCTTTCATCCATCCTTGAGGTATATCTGCAAAAGGAAGATCTTCTCTGCTCTTAGGTTCATAATCTTCCTTCTCTGATACTTTTATATTGGTTGCCTCCTCAAAGCTTGTATTTTCCTTCAATTGTTCATTCTCCAACACCTTGTGGTCTTCATTGCCTTTTTCTGTAATTTCCTTATCTGCAACTTCTTCCTCAATTTCATTGATCTCCACTGTGCAACACTCTGCACTTCCCATCATCCAATTTAACAATGTATCATCTTCTTGGGGCAGAGAGGGCATTACCTGTGTATCCACAGTATATTCAGTGGTTTTTCCTGAATCAAATCCTTCTTCCAAGTGTAGTTGCAGTTGGCTATTGGTGCTTGTTGAAATCCATAGTTTATTTTTCCCCCAATCTTGCAAAGCTTTTGCTTGTCTCAGCCAAGGTCTTCCCAGGAGCAAAGGATAGGAAGTCTCCGGTGGAAGTGCAATAACAACAAAATCCAACACAAAGTGGCAACCCTGTACTATCATCCGTACCTTTTCAATAATGCCAAGAGGCGCAACCCGATGTTGATCTGCTAGTGTAACTGTAAATGGTGCCATTTTGGTGGGGTTCAAATTTAGCTTCTTCATTGTAAAATCTGGCATCAAATTGATACCAGAGCCCCCATCTATGATCACACCTGTAAGGGCTTCATCCTTTATACAAACTGATAATCTTGAACTTTGGTAGTCTGCTAAGGGTGCAGGGGGAAAATCAACCATGAAACCATCTATACTAGGTGATTGGACCAAGTGAGCAGAGTGTATAATCTTTAGTAAGTCACTTCTTATTTTTGAATCCATCCTTATAAGTTCATATAGACTAACCTTGTGATGAATACCTTTCAAGATCTGTTCAATGTTTACCTCTGGAGTGTTTTCTTGCAGTCTTGTTGATTGGTCCCTTATAGTAGTAGCCACCTTTTCATAAGCTCCTTCAATTTCTATTTGGTCCTTCCATCCAGACTTCTTTTCCTCTTCTTTATCCTGAAATCCTTGTCGTTCATCTCTATGGGTTGCAGCTGCTTGCCTAGCTCTGGTCATCATGGGCATTGCAGAGGATGAAACGGCATACGACTGAGTAGTTTTTCCTTCTTCATGTGGAGAGACTGCAATCATATGAATTGGAGCAGGACGACCTCTCGGGCAATCTTTGGTATAATGATCCTTGGCCTCTGGACAATGTTGACAAGGAGGTGCATCTTCTGGGAGGGAACACCTATTTTGCATGTGACCATATTCACCACAACGATAGCACATCAAGGGTCTATTATATCTAGGCTTTGCAGGCCTATTCTCCTCTCTATTAGATGTATTTGAAGTACTAGCATAGTACGAATCCAAAGTTTGAGGGTTACCCCTCTGTTGTGTACCCTTGAGGTAGTAACAATCCCTTGCTTCATGACCATCTTTTCCACCAAATTGACAGCTTACCTTAATCGGGAAATTAGCATTGGAATGTCCATTGTTATTACAGATTGTACACTAGATTTGTCTCCTTATATCCTGAGTGGTCTTCAAGTCTTCTAACTCTCGGCGAAGTTGGGCTACTTCATCATCAGTGCGACGCAGTGGTGGCAAAACCTTCTCTTCTTGTTGATTTTGTTGCATCTTCAATGCTTCCAATTCCCTTCTCAGTTGCTCAATAGGATCCAGATCTGGAGCATAATTTGGTTGTGTATCCCCTTCAAAATGTTGCCTTGCTTCTTCAATGCGTGATGCAGCTGCAACAAAATCATTGAGGGTAGCATCCAATCTAAGAGACTCACGAAGCTTCTGTTGAGATGATCTGGGCAGAGCCTTCTCTATCCACTTTTTAACCAAAAAGTCACCTGGAGCATGAGGTAGACGTGCAACAAGTGCTTTTGTTCTAGTGTGAAGTTCATGAAAAGATTCACCTGATCTTAGCTTCAAATTCTCTAACTGATCTAGAGCTCTTTCCGAGGAATCACTTGGTCGGAATGTCTGTGAGAATGCCGCCTTCAGAGGCTCCCATGTAGTGAAATGGCCATCTGCATATTGACTATACCATTTATCTGCAAGACCCTCCAATGTGGATGGAAAAAGTGCCAACATTGCATCTTCTCTATTCTGCAGACCACGTCCACGGCATAAAGAGATAAATCTTCTCACATGATCATCAGCATCCTCATAGGCTTGTCCCTTGAAGGTAGGGAATTTGATATTTAATCTGGAGAGTAAATGAGAGAGATCCTCCATTTGTACTGGAGTTTCTTCTGACGTATCTGAGGAGAAGTCTAGAGTTCTCCTATACCCTTCTTTTGACAATGGTGTCGCACCCAAATCAATAGACAAATTTAGGGAGGACAAAGGGGAGGTAGACTCACTAGCCGTGGTTATTGCTAACTTGTTAAGGCTCCTTCGAACACGAAGAGATTCCTTATCTGCTCGTGTATGGGTCATGTACCTATTCGCAATTGCAATAGGGCAAAACACCTCTCACAAAAATGCAAAGGTCCCACCGGGCGTGCCAAACTGTAGAGGAGGTACTGGGGTATCCGCTTTTAACAAGAGTAAAGAGTAAAGGTTAACACTTCCAGTACGTCGCCTACTCAAGGGGGGTTCTCTTTAGGGAAGTATACCCTTTAACATTTCTGTGAGCAAGTAGATAACACGGATTGCACAGAGTGGTAAATACTTCGGAAAATATGGGCAACAAATGACCAAAGAAGACCGTACACTTCTTGATTCGAATCAGACGATTACAAGGTTGGGCAGAGTGATGCTCAAAAGTGCAATCTTAGGGATGACAAGCCACCCTAAAAGTATTAACTCCAATACAACAGATCAGCATAAGGGGCCACTGATATGCAGGCTAACTCAGAACAATACAAATGGTAGAATTTCAAGAGAATGGGGATTAATCAACACACTGACTCACAGGAAAGAAAATAAATCCAAACTACTCTCTTACACTATAGTGCTCATAGCCCTCCACTGAGAAGCCTATCCTCTGTATACACACTACAGAGTAGGTCCTACAATAGACTTGAAACCACTAAGTGTAAGAGAGGACTTCTACACGTACGCACGAACCACTGTATCTCTAAAATTGTTGTACCTTGTACATGTTTTCCAAATGTACCCAAATGAGCACTAATCCCTTGATTTTATAGGCCCCAATAGGCCAAGAGCCTTGCCGAATCTTCACGTCGCGCCGGTTAATCACCTCAAATTGGGGGGTAGGTCAAATATTCCACTTGATTTGAATTAGATCCTCAAAAATAGGTAGTCGATGTGAATGTTTGGCGGCATCATTTGTTTATGCCACGTTCACTTTTTGACAATTCCACTTTAATTTCAAGTCCTTATTAGCTCCGATGATGACTGATAACTGTAAAACACATTGAACTTCTTGGACCAGAAGGAGCTTCTTCCTCCTTTTCATAAGCCTCATGCATGAGTTGATGTTGTTCCCTCCCCATTTCTTTTTCCATGCTAACATTTTGTAGAATGGGTTCCTCCTATTCATCAGGTTCCATATCCACCATCTCCTGAGACTGCTTGGAAGGAAGAATTGTCCTCAAAATTGTGCGGGGGTGGGGTTGTTGGGTGGGGGCATGGGGTGGGGTTGTTGGGTGGAGGAGTGAGGTGGGGAGGGGGCGCAAGGGGTGGGGAGAGAGAGAGAGAGAGAGAGAAGGAGGCGGAAGGGGTGGGGAGAGAGCGAGAGAGAGAGGGAGGGAGAGGCGCAAGAGGTTGAGTGGGGTTGAGCGGGGTTGGAGGGGGTTGGAAGGGGTTGGAGGGGGTTGGGGTTGAGTGGGGTTGAGTGGGGTTAGAGGGGGTTGGGGTTGAGTGGGGTTGGAGGGGGGCGCAAAGTGGGGTTGTTGGGTGGAGGAGTGAGGTGGGGAGGGGGCGCAAGGGGTGGGGAGAGAGAGAGAGAGAAGGAGGCGGAAGGGGTGGGGAGAGAGAGAGAGAGGGAGGGAGAGGCGCAAGAGGTTGAGTGGGGTTGAGCGGGGTTGGAGGAGGTTGGAAGGGGTTGGAGGGGGTTGGGGTTGAGTGGGGTTGAGTGGGGTTAGAGGGGGTTGGGGTTGAGTGGGGTTGAGTGGGGTTAGAGGGGGGCGCAAAGTGGGGATGAGGGGGGCGCAAGGTGGGGTTGTTGGGTGGAGGAGTGAGGTGGGGAGGGGGCGCAAGGGGTGGGGAGAGAGAGAGAGAGAGAGAGAGAGAGAGAGGGAGGGAGAGGCGCAAGAGGTTGAGTGGGGTTGAACGGGGTTGGAGGGGGTTGGAAGGGGTTGGAGGGGGTTTGGGGTTGAGTGGGGTTGAGTGGGGTTGGAGGGGGGCGCAAAGTGGGGATGAGGGGGGCGCAAGGTGGGGTTGATGGGTGGAGGAGTGAGGTGGGGAGGGGGCGCAAGGGGTGGGGAGAGAGAGAGAGAGAGAGGGAGGGAGAGGCGCATGAGGTTGAGTGGGGTTGAACGGGGTTGGAGGGGGTTGGAAGGGGTTGGAGGGGGTTTGGGGTTGAGTGGGGTTGAGTGGGGTTGAGTGGGGTTAGAAGGGGTTGGGGTTGAGTGGGGTTGGAGGGGGCGCAAAGTGGGGATGAGGGGGGCGCAAGGTGGGGTTGATGGGTGGAGGAGTGAGGTGGGGAGGGGGCGCAAGGGGTGGGGAGAGAGAGAGAGAGAGGGAGGGAGAGGCGCAAGAGGTTGAGTGGGGTTGAGCGGGGTTGGAGGGGGTTGGAGGGGGTTGGGGTTGAGTGGGGTTGAGTGGGGTTGAGTGGGGTTGAGGGGGTTGGGGTTGAGTGGGGTTGGAGGGGGGCGCAAAGTGGGGTTGTTGGGTGGAGGAGTGAGGTGGGGAGGGGGCGCAAGGTGGGGTTGATGGGTGGAGGAGTGAGGTGGGGAGGGGGCGCAAGGGGTGGGGAGAGAGAGGGAGGGAGAGGCGCAAGAGGTTGAGTGGGGTTGAACAGGGTTGGAGGGGGTTGGAAGGGGTTGGAGGGGGTTTGGGGTTGAGTGGGGTTGAGTGGGGTTGAGTGGGGTTAGAGGGGGTTGGGGTTGAGTGGGGTTGGAGGGGGGCGCAAAGTGGGGATGAGGGGGGCGCAAGGTGGGGTTGTTGGGTGGAGGAGTGAGGTGGGGAGGGGGTGCAAGGGGTGGGGAGAGAGAGGGAGAAAAGGAGGCGGAAGGGGTGGGGAGAGAGAGAGAGTTAAGGGAAATGGTGCCATGGCGTGCGAAAGGGGGCCATGGCTTTGGCACCCACTACGGAAACCTCTACTGCACGTGGCTATAGGGGTGCCAAGAACAGATGAAGTTTTATCTCGAACAGGTGCAGGGAAAGACCATCGGCTCTTCGAACTCCTCATGAGCTTACTCCCATCAATATGTGAAAGAAGGAGCTTGCCCGACCCAAGTGGAAGGCAAAGTGAGAGAGGAAAACAAGAAGGACTACTACAGACCCCCACATCAAGCTTTTGCACCGTCCCTGGTGCAATTTCTTCCTTATTCTGCTTATTTCAAAGAGATCTAGATATGTTGTAATTATTGTAAAGAAATACGGTATGTACAAGGGGTGGAGTGCTTTCATTTTGACCTATTTTAGATACTTCTTCACCCTGGAGATGTTAACCAGGGGAATCTTTTTACCTTGCAGATCTTCCAAATGCACAACGCCATGTGGCAATACCTTGATTACCTTATAAGGTCCTATCCATTTGGGTGCCAATTTTGTTTGAATTGGTGGATCCTGATGCACTAAAACCATAGACCCTTCCTGAACTTCTTGGACCAGAAGGAGCTTCTTCCTCCTTTTCATAAGCCTCATGCATGAGTTGATGTTGTTCCCTCCCCATTTCTTTTTCCATGCTAACATTTTGTAGAATGGGTTCCTCCTATTCATCAGGTTCCATATCCACCATCTCCTGAGACTGCTTGGAAGGAAGAATTATCCTCAAAATTGTGCGGGGGTGGGGTTGTTGGGTGGGGGCATGGGGTGGGGTTGTTGGGTGGAGGAGTGAGGTGGGGAGGGGGCGCAAGGGGTGGGGAGAGAGAGAGAGAGAAGGAGGCGGAAGGGGTGGGGAGAGAGAGAGAGAGAGGGAGGGAGAGGCGCAAGAGGTTGAGTGGGGTTGAGCGGGGTTGGAGGGGGTTGGAAGGGGTTGGAGGGGGTTGGGGTTGAGTGGGGTTGAGTGGGGTTGAGTGGGGTTGAGTGGGGTTGAGTGGGGTTAGAGGGGGTTGGGGTTGAGTGGGGTTGGAGGGGGGCGCAAAGTGGGGTTGTTGGGTGGAGGAGTGAGGTGGGGAGGGGGCGCAAGGGGTAGGGAGAGAGAGAGAGAGAAGGAGGCGGAAGGGGTGGGGAGAGAGAGAGAGAGGGAGGGAGAGGCGCAAGAGGTTGAGTGGGGTTGAGCGGGGTTGGAGGAGGTTGGAAGGGGTTGGAGGGGGTTGGGGTTGAGTGGGGTTGAGTGGGGTTAGAGGGGGTTGGGGTTGAGTGGGGTTGAGTGGGGTTAGAGGGGGGCGCAAAGTGGGGATGAGGGGGGCGCAAGGTGGGGTTGTTGGGTGGAGGAGTGAGGTGGGGAGGGGGCGCAAGGGGTGGGGAGAGAGAGAGAGAGAGGGAGGGAGAGGCGCAAGAGGTTGAGTGGGGTTGAACGGGCTTGGAGGGGGTTGGAAGGGGTTGGAGGGGGTTTGGGGTTGAGTGGGGTTGAGTGGGGTTGAGTGGGGTTAGAGGGGGTTGGGGTTGAGTGGGGTTGGAGGGGGGCGCAAAGTGGGGATGAGGGGGGCGCAATGTGGGGTTGATGGGTGGAGGAGTGAGGTGGGGAGGGGGCGCAAGGGGTGGGGAGAGAGAGAGAGAGAGGGAGGGAGAGGCGCAAGAGGTTGAGTGGGGTTGAACGAGGTTGGAGGGGGTTGGAAGGGGTTGGAGGGGGTTTGGGGTTGAGTGGGGTTGAGTGGGGTTAGAAGGGGTTGGGGTTGAGTGGGGTTGGAGGGGGCGCAAAGTGGGGATGAGGGGGGCGCAAGGTGGGGTTGATGGGTGGAGGAGTGAGGTGGGGAGGGGGCGCAAGGGGTGGGGAGAGAGAGAGAGAGAGGGAGGGAGAGGCGCAAGAGGTTGAGTGGGGTTGAGCGGGGTTGGAGGGGGTTGGAAGGGGTTGGAGGGGGTTGGGGTTGAGTGGGGTTGAGTGGGGTTGAGGGGGTTGGGGTTGAGTGGGGTTGGAGGGGGGCGCAAAGTGGGGTTGTTGGGTGGAGGAGTGAGGTGGGGAGGGGGCGCAAGTTGGGGTTGATGGGTGGAGGAGTGAGGTGGGGAGGGGGCGCAAGGGGTGGGGAGAGAGAGGGAGGGAGAGGCGCAAGAGGTTGAGTGGGGTTGAACGGGGTTGGAGGGGGTTGGAAGGGGTTGGAGGGGGTTTGGGGTTGAGTGGGGTTGAGTGGGGTTGAGTGGGGTTAGAGGGGGTTGGGGTTGAGTGGGGTTGGAGGGGGGCGCAAAGTGGGGATGAGGGGGGCGCAAGGTGGGGTTGTTGGGTGGAGGAGTGAGGTGGGGAGGGGGCGCAAGGGGTGGGGAGAGAGAGGGAGAAAAGGAGGCGGAAGGGGTGGGGAGAGAGAGAGAGTTAAGGGAAATGGTGCCATGGCGTGCGAAAGGGGGCCATGGCTTTGGCACCCACTACGGAAACCTCTACTGCACGTGGCTATAGGGGTGCCAAGAACAGATGAAGTTTTATCTGGAACAGGTGCAGGGAAAGACCATCGGCTCTTCGAACTCCTCATGAGCTTACTCACATCAATATGTGAAAGAAGGAGCTTGCCCGACCCAAGTGGAAGGCAAAGTGAGAGAGGAAAAAAAGAAGGACTACTACACTCATCAAGTGTCGTGATACTCAGCAAGTGTCAAGTGTAATATGGATATTCACGTGTCACGATATTTTCTACTTCAAAGTGTCGTGATATCAGTTATGAAGTGTCACAACATCTGTCACTGATCAAGTGTCCCGATACTTGACAAGTGTCGAGTGTTGTTGATGGACCAAGTATCATGTGTTGTTGACATCAAGTGTCATGATATCTCCCCCAAGTATCCAGTATCGTTGACATTAAGTGTCGCGATACTTCTGAAGGATCGTCTGTCGTGTGCCATTTACTCTTGAAGTGTCGCGATACCTACTAAGTGTCGAGTATGGTTGACTGACCAAGTGTTAAGTATCATGCCAGAGACTTTCAGTGATACCTCATCTAGGAGATTCCAAATTAAGAAAAAATACATACAGATCTACAGATTTTAAGGAGAGCACTAGGAGCCAAGGGCTATCTAAACTCAATTAGAGCTCTTAGTGAATGAACTTGAGATCGCGAAGAATCCTAAGAAGCGGAAGAAGTGTAGTCTCATATGTAGGAAGTGTAGTCGAGCCAAGTATTCATTCCCATTATTCCGAGACCTCGAGCAAGTCTGAAGAGGAAACCATTATGGCCTCAGAAGACATGCATAGTTTTGTACCAATAGCCGTCCTAATGGCTATCATTGAGGGAGAGTACAAGACCTCTTTAGAATATGTGAGCACCAATCAACATGACTTACCCATCTACATAGATGGATTAAATAGATGAGTGGAAAGGCTTAGGAAAGCCAGAGATGCTCACATAGTGCGTAGACCAGTAGTCAAGTATGTGGAAGGATTCTACATTGATAAAAGGGGAATTATGTATACAATCACGAAACACCTAGAGAGCATCAATGAGCAAAGGAAGGAAGATACTGGCCAACACCCTAACGAAGAGGAACGAGAAGAGGAGGTTTCAACCCCTAAAAGGAAGTCCATTGTAATTAGTGTTTGGAGAGAGGACCTAATTCCCCAAGATGACTCCTTAATGGATGTCTATTTGGTGAATCAAATGGAGCATTTGCTTAGAACCAACTCTTCATTATGGGAGGAAGTGACCAATCCAGCCACCATTTATGAGTTACAAGATCCCAAAAACCCCACTCATATTACGTATTTGGACAAGAATCAGAGAAGATACTGGCCCTTGACTGAATTGGAGAGAGCTAGGCTGAAATATCAAAACATTGTTGTATTCCCGCTATGGAAGCGATTCGGAACGGCTGGTGAATCAAGTAAATCGTCCCAGTAATGGCGCACGTGGGATGCTTGAAGCAAGCTCAAGCAAGTGAAAACTTATATAATTTAGAGCTCTCAACACACTTCTCATACATTTAAAGACATTTCCCTCAGAATTAAGCCATTAACGGGAGTATATGCCTTAAAATCATAGGGTGACTCCGAGACAATGAATAAGAAAAAATTACAAATAAAAAACAATTAGAGTAACTATTTCTTCATGATTAGTCAGATGTTTTCATGATCATGGCTCATACGGAAAACTCATAAAAAATCATTCAATCATCATACTCATCACACGAGAACATATGCTCTTAATGCTCGCATTTGGTACTCAATTTTACGATCAAATAAGTTTTATTTGAGATCGATGTTTTAATCATGCGAAAGCTAAAAGTCTCTTAAGCTATACTGGAAACATTTGTAATTCTTAATACTTCAATTCAATAACTACGAAGTCATATGGTTGTTCCACATTTTCACATTAACTATGGTCTTAAAACCTTTGTTGATAAACATATCGATAAATATGGATAGCGATTGTTGGACTTACATCTCCTATTTCAATGTTCTGATTTATATTCATGTCTACAAATAATTACTCATTCTTTCTTTACACATATGAAATGTAAACAATTCTGCAGTTCTTATCACTCTCTAAATGTTTAAACATCTGTAACAAATGCAAGGGCCAATAGTAATACGAAGTCATGAAGATGGAATGAGAATATCGATCAGCCTTCTCTGTAATCTCATCTTCTTCTAACGCAACATATACTCACAAATGCTATAACATGCAATATACTCAAATCCCGTTCGACAGTGTTCTAGCTTTGCAACCCTTGACACGTATGTATTACAGTCAAAGTATCCATAGTAACCATGAATGATGAAGTTTGAGGAACACATAAAGTGATAGAACGTAGAATAATATATATGGTGATTCTTCATGATTGAACTATTTACTTTTAGAATTTTATGGCATAAAAAAAATCGAAACAAACAATGACTTTCATTTGTATCAGATCTGAAGTTTTATTATTGAAATTTTACCATTGCAGAATTCAGCTTTGTCAAAATAATGCTACAATTCAAGAAGCTTCGGAGCCAGAGCACAATTTTCTCTTTCTGATGCGCAGCAAAGCGATCAAGCTCTCCTGTCTAAATGCTCCTTGCACAAAACAAGATTGTTAAAGTTTTGATCTTCTGGAACCTTTCTCTATTACAAGCATCAAAACTCTCTTCTGTTTCTTCGCCAATAAGGTTTGCGTAAACTATAGAAGAGTCATGCGATGTGATTATGGCTATCGATCGTCTCCTATGCAGTATCTCCTCTTTAGTCAATGGGCGCAAGTGATCAGCTATGTGCGCAATTAAATCCGTCATCAAATGTCAAATTCAGTAGAGACTACGAAGAATGTACTTGAATGATTGCTTAGAATTACCAGAGATCATCAGTAGCAGCTCATCACAGAAATGCATACAGAACCTCATAAGTACCAGAAATGTTGAATTGATCTCCTTCTAATAATCTGCCTTGAACTTCCAATCATTACCTCCTCTGAAAACACCGCTTCCTGTTTATGCCACGCAAAGCTACTCCTTGGCCTCCTACGTAGATTTCTCCAGCAGCGCACATCTCTTCATTTCTTAGTGATGCACAACAGCCATAGCTCGTTTGTTGAATTAATCATAATCTAAGCGTAGTAGCATAAGGAATTGCACACCAGAGAATTGAGGTTGATCCTGAGCACTCAGAATTGTTAGCTCAGCCTTCTAGCTTCTGTTGGCCCCCGAATCGTTTTTTTTCTAGCGCACCCCAATCCTCCCCCTCCTCTCTTTTTCATGCAGCACTGTCAAACTTGTCTAGTCCAGCCCGCAACCCCTTCTATCAGTGTTGTATTTTGACGGTCTACTAAGCCCTTCAATTTTGAAGGTCATGTACAGATAATACCTGTATTTTCCATTTTTAATGTATTTTTTGAAGGTCTAATAATATTTATGACCTTGTTTTACGGTCTAAAATGGTCAAAACGCGCAATACGGCCGTCGAAAATCAACACTGCCTTCTATGCATGCCCCACTTTTCCTTTTTCCATAATTGGATTTGTACTTCCCATGCGATTCTGCCAGACGACTTCCAGTTTTTGAGCTAGTCTCTTCATTTGAGCTAGCCTCTTCATTTGGTGTCCGTGGCTTTCAAAATGAAGATGTGTTTTATATCTATAAAAATGTATTGTATGCAAGATTTTCGTATATATATTTTTATCGCCTTGATCTGTACCTACAATTGTATATATACTTACATGAATAAATATGGGTTCACAGAACTGCATTGTCTTCTAAAGCTCTCACATTCGAGCATATTTGGCAAGTATTTGATCACTTGTTGATAAAACGATCAACGGCATCTTTTTTGGGTATAATGTAGTTATTTGCTTTCTCACACCATTTGTACCGTCTTCTCGCATCAACTTAAGGAGAGAGAATCTCTCCGACATCCACCCCCTCCAAACCTGTGCGTCCTCTAGATGCGCCAACCAAGACCTGTTTTCTTTTTCCAAAATTAATGATTAGCTTCATAACATATTCCATGTGCATGGGTAAAAATCAAGTGCCTTAAGCACGGCCATGTATTTAGCCCTATAAAATGTATACTAAAAAATGCATGTATTAAAGTTATGGTGCAAACAAGAAGGAAATGGCATCTGATGTCAAGGCTTGTGCTCTCACGCACATACAATCAATGTGAATATACATTAGCCCTTTCAATCACTCATAGTGCATGGAGAAAATCATTGTGCCTTGATGCAAGGTCATGAAATGCAACCCTACCATGCATACTCTTCGTGCATTAGGAAAAAAAATGGTGCATAGATAGGGTGATTAGCTTTCGATGTAGAGGCTTTTCACTCACCATATAAACTTATTTGATTGCATCATGCAATTACAATTCTATTGATTGTGCAACTGGAAGTGCACCTATGGGCATGAATATGTGCACATACATTTTGAAGCATGCATACTATAGATGCAATTATAAAGTCATGGTGCAAATGAGGAAATGGTTCTCATGATTTCTAATCAAAGCAACACAATCTCAACGCTTTTTAAAACGTATTTTTACTTCTTGTACTTTTCTTCATCTACATCATCTTCTCGGAATTACTTCTTGGACTTTATTAAACATACTAAAAGATGAAAAGTATCAGTTTTCAAAAAAGATAATAAGTATATATAATCCATAAATGAACTTTTGTTTAAGAAAAAAAACATTTTCCATAGAACATAAATATGCAACGCAAAGTAGTTGTCTCCCATAAAAACCATTTAAACTCAAGATCTTGAATTGGCTCTTGATTACTACCTGTTATCATAAACTCATAAAGATGATTAGTATAATATGATTATCAAATTAATTGTGTTTATAAAAACTCATCAAATCAATCTCTCCTTTAATTAGTACTGGCTTCAAACTTCAAATTAATTTAGATTCATCTAGAAAAAGAAAACCCACATTAAAATGCATAATTCAAAATTCATTCATTCTCTTCAAACTTTTCTTTTAAAGATGTAGAAATTTTTGTTGATTTGTTCATATTTTCTTCAATTTGTGTGATAATATCTTCGATCATTTGTTTCTCCATTTCTTCATGTTTTTGTTCATTCTTTTTATTCTCATCCTCACTAGTTTTATGTTTGATACTCTCATATTCACTTTGATTTTTCTCTCAATTTTTCATATCATGTCGCAATTGAGCTTTCAAATTTTAAACCTTTGTTTGATCAAATAATTTATCATGTTCTAAAAACTTTGGAGTATATGTAACATTGTACTCATCATGTTTTTATTTCAATTGTATTGAATTTTCATATTCTTGCTTATCTTGGATCAATTTTTCTTGTAATTTTTGGTTAACTTTTTGTTTATCCAATTTTATTTGATCAAGCTTCTTTGCTTCAAAACATTTAACTTGATTCTCTTTTTGTATTATAGTTTCTTGTTCAGAAGATTCCTTATCATGCTATCGCTTTGGTCTCCATTCTCTTATAAATGAGTTTGGTTTAGATCTCATTCGCTTAAAATATTCCTTGATGCCACCTCTTCCTAAGTTCAAATGCAAAGGTAAATGGACATGGTAATCACAAATTTTTCTTTCTAGTGTAGTGACTAAATTAAGATCGCAAGCACTCTCATATGCAATACAATCCCAAAACATCTGGCCAAATTGATCACACCAGAAACATCTTTTAGGTCGATGGAATTTTCTGTGTGAAGCTCTAACTGTTGATCTTCTATGGTCAGTTGAGTTGTTTTGCTCAAGAATTTTGACAGACCTATATTGGAGTTGTACTTGATGTTCATGTTCACACTTGCATGATTGAATTTCTTTTACTTGGTTGAACAAAACCTCAAACTTTGTTTTCAAACTTGAAACTTCATGATCAATCATCTCTTTTAACATCTTACATAATGTTTTATGATCTTCAAAAAACTCATCTAAGTTTTGAGATAGAGTCAATACTTTTTCAATTTTTGATTGGATAAATATGTTCATTTGAGTAAGTTTCTTATAATGTTCTAAGAATTTCTTTTCAATCAATACTTTCATACTAGACTCTATGTCGTGTGTGGAGTGTTTTGAAAATCCCTTTTTACCCATTATACACTTATATAATGAAAATAATAAAATATGAATACTTGGAGTCACTTGACGAAGAGGTTCAAAAATCGTGCACCTGAGTTGCAACGTTGCTGTTCACTTCAGGTTCAAATGTGGAAGCAACTCGCAATGCCTAGTGAACCATTCAACTGTGTCGCTAACGCTGTAAGCAAGGTGCTTGGAGCAAGCTCACACGAGTTAAAACTTATATAATTTAGAGCTCTCGACACACTTCTCATACATTCAAAGACATGTAGGAACAAAATAATCACAAATTGATGATTACAAAGAGCTTGAAGCATGTCAATGATCAGATTGAAGTGGAAGAAGTCATTTGAGAAAGTGAAGAGATCTCAGAAGTGAAGATTGTATACATATGTACATCATAGATAGAAATTCTTGTACTATGAGTATAGATGATCCTTAGGATGATAAGGAGTAATGTAATAGACGCGAGACAAGTCTAGAATCATATTTATATAAGTCAATGATGTAAAGAAATACATGTGAGAGTCATTAGAAGACAAGTGTCATTAAGATAGATGTGTAGAGAACACTGAGTCATAACAAACGAGAACAAAGACATGTTCTCCTTTAGAAATTGCAAAAGTATGCTAAAAACAAGGAAAAATTAGCCTATTTTCAATTGTTCCATAGAAATGATAAGGTCCATTTTAATTAGGGCATGAAAATCATATGCTTTTATTTCATGATACTTTGTCTCAATCTTTATTTCAATTTTTGTTTATAAAAACATGCTATATTCAACATTACAAATTCCAATTAGAACTTTAACGAAACTTAGATGATTAAAAGTACATGATTTCATGAAAATGGAACTTGAAAAGTAATTCATTTTATTTCAAGCCCACACAAAGCATAATTTTATGCCATTTTAAAAAGGGATTAGAATACGTCTACGAAGGATGCATTTTCCATGATGTTTTAAGACTTTTATGTGAAAAATAAGAGTGAATCATATAAGGAAGTCAACGCTCGCTCTTGACAATACAAAGCATAATCATACAACAATTAGGTGGTCATATATGTGTACTAGTAATAATAGCCAATTATGCCAAAAAAACACCATGAGATCAAAATGAAATAGATGAGATTAAATTGACTATACATATTGAGAGAAAACACCATGCATATCATCATACATGATTCTTTGATGTCTAATAATCCAAATGAAAGAGACTTTATTGTTCATCATTGCACATTCTATGAAATAAATCTATTAGTTTTTACATGCTAAGAGACTTCAATAAAACTTTGTTCAAGTTACGTTAATCAAATACTCTAAGACATTGCTTTTTTCCTTGCCCCGAGTCTTCATCCTTTGAAAAATCGCATTTCTCCTCTCTCTGAGCATTATCATGGTCAAAGTTAAAAAGCAAGACAATATATCACGTTTGATATTACTTTATGAGAACATATTGCATGCATTGAAAGCAAAATGTGTAGTCTTTTTTACTTTGTTAAAGTGAAAACTATACTTTTCAGCGAGAAGTCGATGCCTGGCATCGACTTCTCGCTGAAAACTATACTTTCCAGCAAGAAGTCGATGCCTGGCATTGACTTTTGGCTGAAGTCGATGCCTGGCATCGACTTCTCGCTGAAGTCGATGCCTGGCATCGACTTCTCGCTGAAGTCGATGCCAGGCATCGACTTCTTGCTGAAAAGTATAGTTTTCCGCGAGAAGTCGATGCCAGGCATCGACTTCTTGCTGAAAATGAAAGAAAAAATGTAAAATTCACTTTTTTCTCGCTGAGAAGTCTGCACCAAGGTGTTAATGATCATCTATACTTTGTGGGCATGGAAAGACAACATGAGGTAAAATTATCTTCTAACGCACTCTATTAGTCATGCCTCCCTCTGGATTTTGAGTATGATTTGTTGTTAGTGAATTTTAGTCATCGTTAGTGAGAATTGATCCACTCACGAACATCGATGCTCCAAATAAAGAGAGAAGAGAGCCTATCTATGCCACCTACAAGTTACACAATCCACACACGCTAATGAGTGATGAGCTTCCCTCTATACTTCCATACCAAAGATATATGCACATAGAAGGTGTTTGGCAAGAATCACAGAAGTGGAGATAGTCTCTCTCAATCCTCATTACTACACTTTGATTCCCTTTTGCATGCACAAAGAGGTGTGATTATATTATCCATAATCAAAGCCTTGCCGCAGACTATCTATTTGTGCAATAATGAACAACATAGCCTCATTTGTTTTACTCTAATTTTTGGTGAGATTCCAATGTCTCGCATGGACATCTTTCCAAAATCTATATTTGTTGCTCTAAGAAAGTATGGAATATATATTTCCATTAAAAAAATCTAGAAGGAAGAGTATGATGTAAGTGTTGATGTGTGAAACATCAAAAAAAAGAACTAATGTGACACTAGGCAACCTCTATGGTCACCATTAACTCATTTCCACTCAAAACATTGAGAAATGATAGCCAAAACCAAGAAGTTTACTTCTTCAGATTTTTCTAGTCACTAAAATGACATACCTTCAGTATTTTTATAATTGCTCTTAGGTCAAGTATTATTTCCCCAAGATCTTTGGATGGGTGAAAGTAGAAGAGTAGAGCTTTCCAACAAGCTATCATATGCAAGAAACGGATCTCTAGAACTCAAGATATAGCCTTCACAAGATGACCCTGTATGACTTCCAAAAGTGGAATTTTTGCCTGTTTTAGTAAGTTTGATTGTCCAAAAATGAAAATTCGATGCCTAGCATCGACTTGCAACCAAAAGTCGATGCCAGGCATCGACTTTGAGCTTTTTTGGCCACTTTTTTGTTCCTAAAATAGGCGCGTTTAACACACATATGATGAAAACCACTTTTATGTGGGAAGTCGATGCCAGGCATCGACTTTATCTGAAATTCGATGCCAGGCATCGATTTACTCCACAAACCTCATGTTTTTAAGAAGTTCTAGCAGTACATAACACTCAGAGAATAAAAAAAGGTCAATTTTTAGCCTTTTCTAGCTCATTTCCTTTTTGTTCGATCCAAGCTAAATAAGTATTCTCATAAAATAAGGCTTTTTTTATCCATTTCATAATTCTCTCTTAAACATTTTAGATCAGGTACTCTAAAATTAGCAAAATTCTGCTACCCTAAAGTAGTCAAAATTTTGAAAATATGTTCAAAATTTGCATATTTTTGGGGGGTTTTAGAAAACCTTGTATACTGGTGTAAAGAATTTTTTAAAATCATGCAAAAAAAGGCTATTTTAGTGCATAGGGTTTCTCTTTTTATGACATAGTTCTCATTTGTTATGACTCACTGTTAGAGAGTCATCTTCATGAGTTAGTGTCGGGTCTTTCTCAGGTTTCTGTCAGTCTGATCTTGTGGATCAGAAATCCTTTTGTACACATCTAATGTACAAGCTAATGAAGCTATGTTCAAAGTTTCATGGTCTAATTCTTTTCATGTTGTGAGTATGATCAGTAGGAACATGTGTATGTGAAGTTTATAGATAGATCTCTCAAAGTTGCACACTTTTTTGTGTCAATGTTTTGCTTAGATCTCAGTGCACAGTGTAAAGTTTTTAATGAATGAGCATTCAAAATCTAAGTTAGAAGGTAAGGAAGCTATGGCTAAGAGCATTTAGCAAAATGGGATCTGTGTGGTGAGAAATGAACTTTAGAAGTTACCTATGTCAAAGTCGTCTGTTGAGGAAGATAGTTTCTGACATACTTTTGATCTTATCAAATTAAAGTTTTGATGATTCTTCTAAAGGACTAATGGTTGATATGATTGCACAAAGGTAGTGTGAACATATGTGCATCATTAGTTTCAAGAAATCTGAAGATATGTGCAGGTAATGAAGTCAATTTCTGAAGCAGACTTTCTAAAGAACGAATTTTTTCACTTAGAGAAGTGATAGTGAAAGTTTTGGTAAATAAAGATAACATTTTTCTAAATTTTGATCCATAAATAATATAGAGGTGTTCTTAGATTAGTATAGATCAGACTTTCTAAGGAACAATTTTTTTCACTTAGAGAAGTGATAATGAAAGTTTTGGTAAATAAAGATAACATTTTTCTAAATTTTGATCCATAACTGATATAGAGGTGTTCTTATATTAGTATAGATCAGACCTTTGGAGATTAAGAGGTCTCCAACAGTGGTATCAGAGCTTGAAGGTGCAATACAAGTGAAGTAAAGGCATTGGAAGTCCTGACTGTTCCAGATATTGAGGTTCCTTCTAATTGGAGGTGGACAAAGCCGAATATTGGAGATAACTTGCAAAAGTACAAAGTACGAGTTCAAAGGATCAAGAAGGATTAAAGATTCATATCAAAGGTACACTCTATTATCATAAATCATAGTAATTGCAGACACAGAAGCTCAAAGATGGGAGAAAGTTTGCAGATTGATAAGCTAGATAGGGAGAACTAGCCAGCTTGGTCCATGATGATGGAGGCACACCTCATGAGAAAAGATTTGATGGCATTCATTATAGGAGAAGAAGAAAAGCCAGAGTTTGAAGATCCTAGTGTTCCAACTAGGGAGGAACTTACAGGTTTGAATAATTGGATGAGAAAGGATGCTCAAGCTAGGAGCATCATTTACATGGCTGTAAATGATTATCTTCTACCTCACATCAGAGGATTAGAAAGTGCAACAGATGTGTGGAATGCTTTGGAAGAGCATTTCCAAAACACAACCAAGACAAGGAAGTCCTCATTATGGGAAAAATTCACAACTTTCAAGAAGAAGAGTTCATAATCAATTTGTGATTATGTGGCAAGGATGAAGGATATTGGAGAAAGCTTGGGAGTAGTAGATGAAGATATTGAAGAGGATAAGTTGGTAAGGCAAATACTTACAGGATTGAGAGGAGATGAGAAGTGGAAGCCTTTTATATTGTCCATAGAATTGTCACTAGATCACTTTACTCCTGATCTTAATCAATTGTTAGGACCCATGCTAACTTTTGCGCAGGACATTAAAGGAGAAAATGATAGGAGTGCAAGTCAAGCTATGTACTCCAAGGACAAGAAAAAGAATCGCAAAGGGAAGTAGTAAACTGATGATGAAGGAACTTCAAGTCAGGCTAACTTTACAAAAGGAAAGATGAACTTTAGAGGTAAAGGAAGAGGAGGTAAGAACAAAGATAATACTAAGGCTTGTTGGATTTGTGGCAGAACCAATCATTTGGCAAATGATTGGTGGTATAATAATCAAAATGGTGGAAGTAATAACCAGAGCTTCAATGAAAGAGGTAGAGGAGGCAGAAACCAAAGAGGCAACTTCAGAGGAAGAGGTGGCAGGACATCATATGCTAGAGGAGGTGGAAGAAGTTTTCAATCTCAATCCTACAACAACAATTATTATAATTATGCATCAGATCAGAAGGATGACATGAATCTCATCTTGAATGCAACTCATGAAGTAGTAGGGGAAGACCAAAGGGTGTTCTATATTGACTTAGGATGTAGCAATCATCTGAGTGGAAATATATCATTGATGACTGATATGGAAGAAAAGGTGAATGAACATACAGTTCAAACAGGAGATAACACCAAACATAAATTAGAGAGCATTGGATTAGTGAGGACAAAGAATGGGAGTACACTCTTGAGCAAGGTACTTTATGTTCCTACTATTCCTAAAAACTTGATAAGTGTAGGGAAAATTGTGGAGAAGGGATATGAAGTCAGATTCATAAATGATGGTGCTTATGTGCAAAATCCAAATCAGGGATATAGAAATGTCATTGTAGGTAAAAAGGAAGGAAGGTTGTTTACTCTCAAAGTCCAAGGTAATGTGGGACATGCTTTATTTACTTATGGAACTCAAAAGATGTCTGAATTAGACCTATGTCATAAAAGGCTAGGTCATTTCAATGAGAGAGCCATAAAGGAAATGTCAAAGAATGATGTGGTGCTTGGTTTTCCAAATATTGAAGGGCAACACATGGTGTACAAGTGTGAAGCTTGTCAATTAGGTAAAGCACAAAAAAGTTCATACAATAAATCAAGGTACAAATATTCAAATATGCTTCAATTGGTTCATATAGATGTGTGGAGTCCTTCAAGGGACTATAGCATAAATGGATCCAGATATTATGTGTTGTTTGTTGATGATGCAACTAGATGGATTACTTTATATGTAATCAAGGACAAATGAGAAGTGTTCAAGACATTCAAGCATTATCATGCTTATGCAGAAAGGATTAGAGGACAAAAGCTCAAGAGGTTGAGATCAGATGGAGGGGGAGAGTATTTGTCTAAAGAGTTTGATGATTATTTGTGGAATGCAGGTATAAAAAGAGAAGTAACTTGCAGGTACTCTGCTCAACAAAATGGAATCGCAGAAAGAAGAAATAGAACTCTTGTAGAGTTTGCAAGAGCAATGATGAAAGAAAAGAATTGTCCAAATTACTTATGGACAGAAGCTATCAACACTGCAACATACCTTGTGAATAGGTTACATTGTAAAGCTTTGGATGGAAGAACACCTTATGTGGTGGGGTAAGAGACCTACTCTTGATCATTGTAAGGTATTTGGATGTTTAGCAGATGCTTATGTTCCTTCACAATTGAGACATAAGCTAGAACCCAAAGCAGAGAAGTATGTGTTTATTGGGTATGATGATAGACAGATGGGTTACAGATTGTCGAATCCATCCACAAAGAAATTTCTTGTTACCAAAGATGTTACATTTGATGAGCAAGTGCATGGTAGACAGGGTCAACAAATGATTATGCAGATGTTAAAGAAATACAAAGGAAAGGGAAGACAAAAGTAAGTGTGTATGAAGAAGATATTGATGATGTTGATTATAAAAGTAAATTGTAAGACAATGTTGAAGATGGGCCAAGATTTGATCTAGAATCAAATGTGGCTGAGACTTCAAGAAATGTAGAGATGAGAAGATCCTTGAGAGAAAGAAAAGAACCTATCAGGTATAGCTATGATACATCTTTCCTAACAACAAAAGATTATGCTTACATTGTGAAGACAAAAAAGGATCCAACCACATACGAAGAAGCTAAAGGTAAACAGAATTGGGAGAAGGCAATGCTAGAAGAGTATGATGCTCTACTTGAAAATTAAACATGGGAATTGGTGCCAAGACTAAAGAATTAGAAGGTCATTGGATGTAAGTGGATGTATAAAACAAAAAGGTTTGCAGATGGAAAGGTGTCTAGCTACAAGGCTAGACTTGTGGTTAAAGGTTATGCCCAAACTTATGGGGTAGATTATGATGAAACCTTTAGTCCTATTGCTAAGATGTCTACAATTAGATCATTGATTGCTATTGTTGCTTGTAAAGGATGGAAGTTATCACAATTAGATGTGAAAAATGCATTCCTGAATGGATACATTACAGATGAAGTGTACATGGAGCAACCAGAAGGCTTCATGGACTCAAATGGATCAGATTATGTGTGTAAGCTGAAGAGAGCTTTGTATGGGTTGAAGAAGGCCCTAAGAGCATGGAATTATAGGCTTGTTAAATTCTTAAATGAATGTGGATTTCAAGCATCAAAGGTAGATAGTAGCTTTCTAGTGAAGGCAAGTGAAAATGGACACATATACATGTGTATTTATGTTGATGATATTATCATCACAGGTACAGATGCTCAAGGAATCAAGGAGCTTAAGAAACAAATAGAGAAGGAGTTTAAGATAAGTGATTTGGGAAACTTATCTTATTTCTTAGGAATGCAGATTGTGTATACTCAACATGGAGTATATGTTACACAAGAAAGAAACTTGAAGAATCTTTTGGTCAAGTTCAACATGGAAGACTGCAAGCCTTCAACCACACCATTGGAGGTAAATCATAAGCTGAGCAGATATGGAGGTGAAGGATTCAATGATATGAAGAAATATCAGAGTTTGGTAGGTAGTCCAATCTATGCTACCTTGACAAGGCCAGACCTATCATATGCAGTAGGTGTGTTATCACAATTTATGCATTGTCCAAAGAAGAATCATTGGATTGCAGCTCAAAGGGCACTCAGATATATCAAAGGAACCCTAAGTGAAGGTTTGTACTATGGATTTACTTCTGATACAAGAATCAAAGTGTTTAGTGATGCACATTGGGCAGGTGATTGCGATGATAGAAGGTCTACTCATGGGTATCTCTGTTATATTGGAGACAAATTAGCGTCTTGGTGCTAAAAGAAGCAACATATTGTTGATTTTTCATCTACAAAAGCTGAGTATAAAGGAATGGTAGAGGGTGAAAAAGAAGTGATATGGTTCAAGACCTTGTTGAAGAGTTTTGGAACTGATCAAAGTACTCCAATTATTTTTAGAGACAATATGAGTTCATTATATTTGGCAGCTAACCCTATTTTTCATGCCAAGATTAAGCACATAGAGATTTAGTATCATTTCTTGAGGGAAAAAGTACTTGATAAAGAGATTGAAGTGTTGTATACTCCAACAAAAGAACAACTTGCAGATATGTTGACAAAAAGCTTGGATGGAGCTAAGCTATAGAAGTTAAAAGAGATGGCAGGAGTAAAGAAGAATGGAATAATCACAATTAGTGATTGAGGGGGAGCTGTTGGAACAAAAAAATCTAAAATTGATGATTACAAAGAGCTTGAAGGATATCAATGATCAGATTGAAGTTGAAGAAGTCATTTGAGAAAGTGAAGAGATCTCAGAAGTGAAGATTGTATACATATGTACATCACAGATGGAAATTCTTGTACTATGAGTATAGATGATCCTTAGGATGATAAGGAGTAATGTAATAGACATGAGACAAGTCTAGAATCAAATGTATATAAGTCAATGATGTAAATAAATACATGTGAGAGTCATTAGAAGACAAGTGTCATTAAGATAGATGTGTAGAGAGTCATCTTCACAAGTTAGTGTCGGGTCTTTCTCGGATTTCTCTCAGTCTGATCATGTGGATCAGAAATCCTTTTGTACACATCTAGTGTAGAAGCTAATGAAGCCATGTTCAAAGTTTCATCGTCCAATTCTTTTCATGCTATGAGTATGATCAATAGCAACATGTGTATGTGAAGTTTGTAGATAGATCTCTCAAAGTCGCGCACTTTTTCGTGTCAATGTTTTGCTTAGATCTCAGTGCATAGTGTAAAGTTTTTAATGAGTGAGCATTCAAAATCTAGGTTAGAAGGTGAGGAAGCTATGGCTAATAGAATTTAGCAAAACAGGATTTGTGCTATGAGAAATCAACTTTAGAAGCTACCTATGTCAAAGTCGCTTGTTCAGGAAGACAATTTCTAACATACTTTTGATCTTAAGGATCAAATTAAAGTTTTAATGATTCTTTTGAAAGACTAATGGTTGATATGATTGCTCAAAGGTAGTTTGAAGATATGTGCATCATTAGTTTGAAGAAATTTGAAGATATGTGCAGGTAATGAGGTCAATTTCTGAAGCAGACTTTCTGAAGAAGGATTTTTTTCACTAAGAGAAGTGATAGTGAAAGTTTTGGTAAATAAAGATAACATTTGTCTAAAGTTGGATCCATAACTGATATAGAGGTGTTCTTAGATCAGTATAGATCAAACCTTTGGAGATTAAGAGGTCTCCAACAACACATTTCCATCAGAATTAAGCCATTAATAGGAGTATATGCCTTAAAATCACAGGGTGACTCCGAGACAATGAATAAGAAAAAATCGCAAATAAAAAAGAATTAGAGTAACTATTTCTTCATGATTAGCCACGTGTTTTCATGATCATGGCTCATACACAAAACTAAAAAAAAATCATTCAATCATCATACTCATCATAGGAGAACATATGCTCTTAATGCTCTCAATCGGTACTCAATTTTTACGATCAAATAAGTTTTATTTGAGATCGATGTTTTAATCATGCGAAAGGTAAAAGTATCTTAAGCTATACTAGAAACCTTTGCAATTCTTAATACTTCAATTCAATAGCTATGAAGTCATATGGTTGTTCCACAACAACAACTGTGGTATTAAAACCTTTGTTGATAAACATATCGATAAATATGGATAGCTATTGTTGGACTTACATCTCCTATTTCAATGTTCTCGTTTATATTTATGTCTGCAAATAATTACTCATTCTTTCTTTAGGCATATGAAACGTAAGCAATTCTGCAATGTCTCATCACTCTCTAAATGTTTGAACAACTGTAACAAATGCAGGGGCCAATAGTAATACGAAGTCATGAAGATGAAATCAAAGCCTTCTCTGTAATCTCATCTTCTTCTAACGCGACATATACTCACAAATGCTTTAACATGCAATATACTCAAATCCCGTTCGATAGTGTTCCGGCCTTGCAACTGTTGACACGTATGTATTACAGTCAGAGTACGCATAGTAACCATGAATGATGAAGATTGAGAAACAGATAAAGTGATAGAAACATAGAATAATATATATCATGATTCTTCATGATTGAACTATTTACTTTTAGAATTTTTTGGCGTTAAAAAAGAACAAAACAAACAATCATTTTCATTTGTATCAGATCTGAAGTTCTATTATTGAAATTTTACGATTGCAGAATTCAGCACCACCAGAACTTTGTCAAAATAACGCTACAATTCAAGAAGCTTCGGAGTCAGAGCACAATTTTCTCTTTTTGATGCGCAGCGAAGCGATCAAGCTCTCCTGTCTAAATGCTCCTTGCACATAACAAGATTGTTAAAGTTTTGATCTTTTGGAACCTTTCTCTATTACAAGCATCAAAGCTCTCTTCTGTTTCTTTGCTAATAAGGTTTGCGTAAACTTTAGAAGATTCATGCGATGTGATTATGGATATCGATCGTCTCCTATGCAGTATCTCCTTCTTAGTAAATGGGCACCTCTTCAATCAATCAGGAAAGTGATCAGCTATGTGCACAATTAAATCCACCATCAAATGTCAAATTCAGTAGAGACTATGAAGCATCTACTTGAACGATTGCTCAAAATCTGTCGAATTGATCTCCTTCTAATAATTTTTCTTGAACGTCCAATGATTACCTCCTGTGAAAACACCTCTTCCTGTTTGTGCCACGCAAACCGACTCCTTGGCCTTCTGCGTAGATTTCTCCAGCAGCATACGTCTCTTCATTTCTTACTAATGCACAACAGCCATAACTCGTTTGTTGAATTAATTAGAATCTAAGCGTAGTAGCATAAGGAACTGTACACCAAAGAATTGAGGTTGATCCTGAGCACTCATAATTGTTAGCTCGGCCCTCTAGCTTCTGTTGGCCCCCGAATTGTTTTTCTTCCGATTTGCTGCTGAAAATACATCAACTTCATGGAATATCATCTGAAGATGAAGACTCTAATGCTCGATCGGTGCAGAAACATCTGATCTCGACAGTGCAAATAGCTCTAATTGTTTTTAATTTCTCATGCATAATTCAACACATCTGATAGTGATTGGCGGTTGGTCGAATTTTTATGCTCATCTGTTGTACATATCGAAACCGACAGTGACTGGCGGTTGGTGGAATTTTTATGCTCATCCGTTGTACATATCGAAGCTGACTGCATTCTGCTAAGTGTGTGCAGAGGTGCACACATATGTGATCGAAGGAGGCCGATTGACGTTTATGTTCAGAAAAACTTGATGAAGGAAAGGAGAAATCATTTTAGCTGCTGTGCGAAGGATAAAGACAAAGGAGTAAAAGGTGCAGATGGAGCGTCAAAAAGATTTGAATCACGAGGTCACTTACTATCAGAGCACTATCTGAAATTTGATTCTAAGAAAAGACATCTGATTTGTAACTAAGGGCGACTTTCACGTAAATTCATCTGACACTATCCGGCTTCAAAAGGACAACAATGCTGATGTATTGACTTTCGAGGAAGACGATGCAAATTCAGATGAATTGTTCTTATGCGTAGAAATTATGCTTGCAACCTGTAACTATACAAAGGTATGCACTATTGTTTATGCGTTGTGATTTATGAGACAATCGCTGCAAACGGATACTCGTCTCTATGATTCGTGTGCTTTTCATTTTTACTCACTCGTATTTTAAAGTTTTCAAAAGCTCACAATTTCAGTGCTAAACGCATTCTTAAGTCAAATCGAATTTCCTGTTGCCATATGTGGAAAAATCTAATGAACACAACTACGCTCATATGCTTTAAAATAAAACTATGCGCGAAAGTAGAACTATTGATGATGAAGAGGTTCTTGTTATTTGATTATCTAGACGGAAGCTCTTTATTCAATTCAGTTTCTTTCCTTTTTGTTGTTGAATGAAAGTAAAGTTTCATTTGCACAATTCTGTGGGTTTTAGGTGATAAAACAAAAATACACGAGGACAATTTGGTTGAAACCGGATGTCATTTAATAGTATTGTAGATGTGTTTTGAGTACTTTTTTAAGTGATCTACACAACGTTCTTATCCATTGATCCATTAAACGTCCTACCATGAAGATTCTAGTGATTTTGATGTATTCTTTTTTATATAGATATTGAAGTCACTTGCAATATATTGTTTTCCTTAATTTACCGTCATACCTAATGTGATGACTATCGTACTTATTGTGTTTGAATAGCAGGCGATTCTAAAGTTTATAAGGCTATGAGTTTAGAATTGAATTTTGATTTTGTTTCCTCAACACAGTGAATTTTATGAGAAAAGTTGATAAGCAAACTTAGCGATATTAGTATGGTATGAGATGCCGAATATATCAATCAATTATACTTTTAAGATACAAAGTTTTGTTCTTGAAAACGATTAGTTGCTCTTTGTCAATTGATTGTTTGAAAGACTTGCAAATGATATGATCAATCAGAACAATAAACTTGGATTCAATTGTTTATTCCAATCCGATTTGGTTCTGCATTTAAGAAGTATCTGAGTTTGCTAGATTTATCCATTGAAATACTCGTATATGCATGATATTGTATCTTCCAACGTAATGCAATTTAAGTTCACTTCATTAAATTCCGATTACATTAAATAATAATATAAGAGAAATGAAAATCACATAAGTATCTACAAGATAATAGTGAATGATTTTATTTGAAGAAGCGAATAATTTGTTTTTCCCAAGTGTATAAGGTTAAGCTTAGCTTTATGTCTTTGAGCATCCACCGTACCTGAGCTTGCTCAAAGCACCCCGCGTGTGCCGTTAGCGAGACGGTTGACTTGATCCACCAGCCATCATGAATCGCTCCCGCACCACCTAGAGATCAAGTCACTACTTCTCAAAACCCCCCACGATACTCACCTACATTCATCTTATCAGCATTTAGGACAAACACAACAATAGAGCATTCTAGCTAGACCCCAAGTTCAGTTTGCTACACCTGATAATAATCCGAACTATCGACCTCCTACAAATGCAGAACCAAGAAATAGAATCCCTGTTCATGAGAGACCACCAGTAGGAAGAGAAGCAGGCATACCAATAGGATGACTAGTTCTCCCAGTAATGCGAAGACCACCTGAACCTGGAAGAAGACTGAGACCCATTCAAGTTGCCAAATGCATGAGGCTCTAGTTAGCCAAACAACCATATTGTTGAATTCAAGCAAGTGATAAGTGTTGAACAAGTGGAAGACTTTTTGATGCAATATGAATCATTTGGCCTAACCCTTAGTGATATGGCCTTAGCATGGTTCCAACCTTTAGATCCTCATAATTTTCAAAATATGGTACAAGTATATCAGGAATTGATTGAGGAATTCACCAAGACTAGAATAAAAAATAGCTCTTCATCATTAATCCATAGTTTTAAACAGGCACCTATGGAATCAGTGAGATTAGCAGCAAACCGATTCAAGAAATATGTGGATATATGTCCTATAGAAGAGAGGCCCACTCAAAACAAAATGGTCTCATTATTCTTGGAAGCATTAGTGAATGGGTCATTGAGATCATTAGTATACGTGAAGAGAGTCCAAAGTTTGCAAGAATGTATGAAGGAGTGTATAGACCTAGAGGACAATCTGGCAGAAGACTTAAAAATACCTCAAGGCATTGTTAAGAGTGAGGATAGTGTCAGCAATACTTCAAATCCCAGGAATAATGTAGAAGAGATAGCCGAGTTAGTGGCTAAGAAACAGAATGTCCAAGGACAAAGCAATTATCCCAACAATCCTATGAGAGTGCCTATGCTCAGGAGATGCGGTCACTATGGAGGTGACCACCCTTCTCCCATGTGCAATAGGGGAGTAATCCCACCACCTCCTCATGCCTATAACTAACCACCTACCTAGATTTCAACTCATTACTATAGCATAGAGCAAAGGTACACAAATCATAGTACAGAGAATTGTCCTTACAATTGACAACCAAGACCTGCACAATCATTTTTAAGGCCTTATGGATACCCCCCAAGAGATCAAGGAGGAGAAGCCTATAGATACCCCCCATACTAGGAGCAAGCACCTGCACGACGGCCGTATGCATATCAAGGATACAATCAACCTCAACGAGTGCTAGGACAACAACCACCTCATCCTCAGAATGTTGTCCCAGTGAAAATCTCTCAAATTGAAGAGAATCCTAAAAGAGCAACAATACCAGCCACCCCACTGACTAATAGTGAGACTTATGACCCATCTTATGACATTAGTGAAGGAAATTATTCCACTTATGAGAACACTATGGCTAAGTACGGACAATCTTATGAACCATATACATATGGATCTGAAGGATATGATAGCTCCAATGGATATGATCAGGACTATGTGTCACTAATGTACAGTGCGCCTAGAGCACCCACACCCCCACGGCCAATGAGTATACCACTTGTCCCTAGAGGACCATGTTATAGATGCAACGCTCATCACTTTATCAGAGAGTATACATTACCTAACCCACCACCAACTCAAAGAGTTTCGGAGGGTTACTGTAGTGATTGTGGTAAAGAACATCTTTTTAGAGATTGTCCCAAGAATCCCAATAAAGTCAATCCCAATGTGCAGATCAATGTGATAGAAGTGATAGAGTCATCACAGAGTGATAAGGAGTACAATGTGCCATTGAAAGCAATAAGGAGAGCAAAAGCTAGAGAGACCCTAGATGAACCCAAAGAAAATGATCACCCAAACAAAGAATTGAACATACCCACACCTCAAGTAATTGCAGATTCTGAAGAGTCTGAGAAAAGTGCTTAAAGTAAACGAACCCAAAGATGGAAGAACTGTAGAGAAAAGATAAAAGACAAGAGATTGCAACAAAATTTGGAGAATGACAACAATAAACAAAGCCAAAAGGAAAAACAAGAGTCTGAAGGAAACCCTAACAAGGAGACAGAAAAGCATAAAAACAAGAGGCAGCATTAGTTTTGGCAGATCCAATGCCAGAAGATTTAGCCATGTGGATTGAAGCATATCAAGCACGAATAAAAGCAGGACCAACCATTGAACAACACAAAAGAGACTACCCAAGAGGTGACTTAGAGATAGAAAGATTGGAGATATGTAAGAAGCTAATTGAAGTGGCTCACCAGACCTTAGAAAAACCAGTTTAGCCCCTACCCAGCTCAAGAATTCCCGAAAACGAATTTCAGGAATGTGTAGCACCTAGTCATCTTAGGGAAGGGAAGAAAAACGAAAACTATGAAGAAAATTGTTGTGAAAGTAAAAAAGAAGGATCAGTTATCCCTGAAGTGGATGCAGAATGGCCTAGAGATTTGTGGGCAAGAGTCCAAGAAGATAGATGGAAGTAAACAGAAGGAATTGGACCACATTTTGAGGAGTTAGAAGCAATAGGCAAGTTTGAATTGTCAATGCCTGAATTAAACCCAGAAGGATTATTGCATCTTGACGAGAACAAGGATGAGGGAGATAGTGTGAACATGTTACCAAACTATATGAAAGAGTATGAGCATAACTCTGAATTATATCATGTTCCCTCAATGAGGCGAAAGGAGCAGAACCCGTCACTCCAAACCTCTCACATAGCACAACATCTTAAAAACGTAAAAATCCCATGTACTCTGGCTATGGAAGAACTCTTGAAAGCTAAGCCTCAATTGAGAGAGAAAATCACCAGCCAGTTAGAGACAAAGTTAGACAAGAGAGAGATGCGAGAGGAAGTAGGTACTGTTAAAATCCTAGTTGATAAAGTTGGAGATTTGAGTGAGGGAGATGAAGGAAATACATGCCTCCCCATTAGTTATAGAGGATATACAACAAAAGCCATATTAGATTCAGGTGCTAGAGTAAAAATTGCTACCAAAGAAATATGGGAGAAATGCGGAAAGCCAGCTTTACGACCTACCAGAATGAAGATTCAAATGGCAGATGGACACACGGAGCGACCCTTAGGATTATTGGAAAAAGAAGTATTGACCACTTGCCGAGTTGAATCCTAGCACACCTTAGCAATATTTTAATTTGAAAAGGTTAGCAATTATGAGATGATACTTGGAAGGCCTTTCATGAGACAGCTCAAGGTAGTGCAAGAATAGGGAAAAGATGCAGTATACTTGCAGCATGGGGGAACAACGACTAGAATAAACATCCATACTTATACGTATCAAGATGTCCCTCCTCTACAATGGAACTTGATACATAAGGAAGATGACAATCTATCCATTCATAGTGTAGGATCAGGTAGCCAAACATGGATGAGCGAAGATACTCATCTATGGATATGCCGGATAGCTAAAAGGGAAGAAGAAAGGAGGCAAGGATGGCAGCTAAGACAAGGATTATCTAGACCTGTAGAAGATCTTGCTTATATGCCACCAATATTTTTAGATGAAGAATCTGAATCCCATTGTTGGATGGAGATTTCAGCCACTCTTGACATATGCGTAAATGAAGAAGTAATAACTATGAATGCATCAATGAGGAAGGATATGATGTAAGCTTATATATGGTTGTCCTCCAAGAAGCAGATGAAGGAGAGGTAATTGAAAAAGAATAGAAGGAAGACTATGACATAATAGAAATGGAACAAGAACTTATTGAGGAAGAAAATGAAAATCAAGAAGTAAGCATCGTGAATAAAGAGTCAAATCAAGGAATGACACAAAGGGAAGAAAATGAACTAGACAAGGAAAATGGAAAAGAAGAAAACATACCTGAAGAACAATTCGAGGTACCTGAGCATTTCATGAAGTATGAAGTAGAAGAAAGGAAGATTGCTATTTAGATGCCAAAACGGGAAGCTCAACCAGGGATCACATACAACAATAAAGAAGTGACCAAGAAGATTGTAGTAGCTATTGAGGAAGGAGAAGAGAGATGCACTTTCATAGGACAAGATGTCTCGCTTGAGGAAGAACTATTTTAATACAACTCATAAGAGAGTATAGAGACGTCTTTGCATGGACATATAAGGATTTAAAAGATGTAGATCCTTCTATTTGTGCTCATAGAATCCCTATGACGACAGGAGCCAAGCCCTCCAAACAAAGATCATACACTTATAACGATGTTAATTCGGCAAAGATTAAGGAAGAGATACATAAATTGTTGGATGCGGGCTTCATTTATGAAATTGAACATACGGAATGGTATTTCCATTGGTGGTAGTGCCGAAGAAGAATGGCAAGTTAAGGGTATGAATTAATCTTATACAGGTAAATGTTGCCACCATACGTGATAGTTACTCATTACCCATCACTGATCATCTATTGGAAAGGGTATCAGGCAAGGAAGCCTATAGCTTCCTTGATGGCTTCTCACGATATAATCAGGTAGTCATTGCTCTTGAAGACCAACATAAGACAACCTTTGCAACCGAATGGGGAGTCTATGCATTTACGATTATGCTTGTGGTCTAACTAATGCCCCAGCCACTTTCCAAAGATTGATGTGCCATGTGTTCAAGGAATTCTTGAGAAAAAGTATGGAAGTAAATGTGGATGATTTATGTACCTATTTAGCTATAAGATCAGAACATCCTAGAACTAAGAAAAATATTTGCTAAATGTTGTCAGTATAGAGTATGCCTTAATCCGGAAAAATGCGTCTTCATGGTCCGACAAGGAAAGATCTTAGGGCACATTGTCTCTAAGAATGGAATTTCCACTAATGAAGACAAAATTAAAGTAATTCTGGATTTACCAAGACCAAAGATTGCTAAGGAAGTCCAAGCATTTATTTGTCATTGTTTTTACTATCGTATATTCATTCACATGTATGCCATAATTGGGAGGCCCCTTTATGGATTACTGACCCAGTTTACTTTGATAGAAGAATGTGAAAAGGCATTCACTGAATTGAAGAGTCGCTTGATTTCAACGCCAATCCTGAGAGTGCAAGATTGGAATAGACTATTTCATATTCATGTAGATGCCTCCAAGTTTTCCATTAGTTTTATCTTAGCACAACCAGCAGATACATGAAAGCTAGATCACCGTATAGCCTATGCTAGTAGACAATTAAACCAAGAAGAGTGTAATTATACCACTACGGGGCGAGAAGGCTTAGGAATGGTATATGCTATAAATAAATTTAGACACTACTTGTTGGCAAACAAATTCAAATTCTTTATTGATCATCAAACTCTACTATACCTAGTCAATAAGCCTTGCAATACTGGATGACTATCGCGATTGTTTCTATTGTTAATGGAATTTGATTTCGAAGTAGTAGTCAAGAAAGGGAATATGCACATCCGTCTGAATCACGTGTTGAGAATGAAACATGGAGAACCTCCCATAGGAGTGCTAGATGATCTGCCGAATACTTATCTTTTCAACCTCGAAGTATGTCCACAATGGGCGGAGAAATTAATTTCCAGACTCATGCATGGACCTCAACATAGGATCAATTTTAACCAAAAGCCAAGAGCTATGGAAGACTAAAAGTCTCCACATCATAGTGGGAATCCTATACTGCCAAACTTGTAAGGATTGCTAATCTGTAGGAATTAAAATGCTAGATCTAGAGATTAAGAGGCCATAAAAAACCAGTAGTGGTATTCAAATTAAAATAATAATTGATAGGATTCTATGTTTGAATTCTAGAATCAAAATTATTTCGGCCTTTGGATCCTTGTATCTAAGGATTAAGATTAAACTAGAAAAAGGCTAAAGAGAGAACCTTTGATATCTTTTTGATGTAATGATGTTGCTGTGCACGTTTTTTCACATCCTCTGCACGTTTTCTAGCCCTTGGATCTTGGCAAATCCAATGGAAAACTAGATTTGGGGCTGAGCTGATCTTCAGAGCTGTCGTGAACCATCTGATGGCCCTCTCATCTAAGGGAGGAGAAAGAATGGCGCTTTATCCTTTTGGGGGTTGATCCTCAGCCCTTAGATCCTCCTAAGATCCAATGTCCTCAATATTGGGTGCTCAAAAAGGGCTAAATTCAAGCAGAAGCATCCGATCGAAGGAGATATCCGACGGCTATTATGCACTGGTGCACTTTTTAGGAACGAATACATCTTAGCCATTGAAAAGCAAACAAATCTAAGGGCCCATACGTAAAGATGCCTTGACTTTTTCCACTAAACCTCAACCTTTGGATCATTGAGCCAATCGAAGGGCTCTAGTTCATTTCCAAGCCTTTCCAAAACATTCACACTACTAAAACCATGGCTTCAAGGTGGTTTTCTCCTCTTTGACCACACAAAAACCATGGAAGCCTATGCCTAGCCTATGTGATTAAGGGACTAGACTGTGTCCACCACCCTCTTCTCATTGGTCGATCCTTAATCACCCCTTAATCAAAAAGGCCCATGGAGGGTTCATTTTTTTTTCCTAATGTCAATGGAAAACTCATCCAAGTGTTAAAGGAACCTGGAAAGCACTTATGAGATTAGGCATATATTGGCCAACCATGCAGAGGGATATACATAACTATGTATCTACATGCCCCACTTGTCAAGAATGAACGCCTGAAGAGAACTCCACTCTATGTTACTCTACAGTAGCACCAAGGTGGAGTATGCCTCTAGTAAAATTCTTGAAAATGCATGAGTACCCAGAAGGAGCTAAATTGACAAGAAAATGTGCCCTCGAGGATCAAAGCAAAGATTATGTACTAATAGGCAAGCAAAGTTTCAAGAGAGGAAGGGACAATCACTTAAGAATGTGCATCCATGAAGACGAGTATGTTTGAGTCTTAGAGATGGCTCATACAAGAGCCACTGAAGGACATTTTTTTGTAGATAAAACTGAAAAAATGATGCTTTTTGCTGGAATGTGATGGCCAACTCTATATGAAGATGCAACTACATATGTCCAAAGATGTGACACATGTCAATGAACGAAGTATCTTATCAGAAGAGATGAAATTCCATTAAGACCTATGATAAGTGCTAGAGCATTTACCAAATGGGGATAGATTTTGTAGGACTTATTAGCCCACCGACGAAAGGCTCTCATGCCGAGTACATAATTGTAACGTGGGAGTAGTTGACCAAATGGGTAGAAGCCAAGGTAAATAAGAAGAACGATGCAAGGACCACGACGAAGTTTCTCTTTGAGAACATATTCACTAGATTTGGATATCCAAAGAAATTGTGAGTGATAGAGGCACACACTTCATCAATGAAGTGATAGAAGCCTTTATGAATGAATTCCTAGTGATTCACAAGAAATCATCTCCCTATCACCCACAAGCCAATGGACCAGGTGAAAGTTCAAACAAGATCTTGTGTACAATTCTCACAAAGATTGTTAACAATGGAGGATCTGATTGGAAGAAGCAATTACATCATGCTTTACGAGCATTCTGAGTAGCATACACAACAGCGATAGGAACTACTCCTTTTAACCTAGTGCACGGCCAGAATGCAATTTTGCTAATTGATTTCCTAGTTCCTACTCTTAGAGTAGCATCGACCTATGAATGGACTAGACATGAGTTATCTAATCAATTGGACCAAATTGAGAAGCTACATGAAACTAGATTACAAGCAGTTCCTACAAAAAGGAGACAAAAGGCATACTTTGATGCTCATATTAAGAATAAAAATTTGAAGGAGGTAGATTTACTCCTGGTATATACTTTAAAGCAACATGCAAAGAAACTATGGAAAAGAGGATACAGCCCCTTGGTGATCAATCGCATAACAACTAGTGGAGCCATCAATTTAGCAACCCTAGACGGAGAAGTAGTACCAAGCTATATAAGTGGTTCTCGAGTGAAGAAGTATTTAGATCCATTAACAGAAGAGATGTTGTCAAAACTTCTAACAGCAAGAAATAGACGAGAAGAAGAAGAGAAAATATGCAAGGAGGCATGGTAGGAGGCCCTAGAATGAATAAGGAAACGGAAGGAATGGATGAGAGAGAGGGATGAAAGATATTGGCTAGGATAGGAGCCCATCCCAATGGCTAGTTTTAGAGCCTACGAAACTCTAGGACATCAACTAAGGCAACCATATTTGAACCTAGGAGTGGGAACACAGGAATACCACTTGGTGGATGCCCTCACTGACACAGGAATAGCTATCAACTGCATCAGATTCTCTGTGACTCATAAGCACAAAGCATAATTACGTCCAACCAAAGTTCATCTGATTGGAATAGGAGGTAATGTTACTGAATGCATAGGCACACTTACCTTATCATTGCACCTAGGAAATAACACAATGCAACAAAAACTATTAGTGTGTCATGATCAAGACTTATTGGAAGAACTTGTGTTAGGCCAAGATTGGATATATGAATATGAGGTAACTATCCAATTAGCCTTGGGCTACATATCAGCCAAGATAGGGCATCGTGAAGTATTCAATTTGCTAGAAGAATGACCTGTCAAAGCCAGTTGTCTAGATCTGATCATGCATGAGGATGATTGTACACCTACCTCTACTATGGAAACCCCACCTTCAAGCACTTCACCTAAGTTTACACCAATTCTTAATCTTACACACCCTCATCATCCATTGGACCTTTCTACTAACATCGTTTCCATGGAGAGCCCTAGTGAGGAATTGAGCAGAAGAGTGACTAGTCAGCATAGTCGTCCCGAACCTTCCTCCATTAGAATATATCCAATTCAAGGCACCAGACAAACATGGATTCGAAAAGATCAAGTAGCAGCATATCACCACAAACAAATCCATCACCCACAAGGGAACCACCAATAGGTCAAAACTTCAAGCCAACCTGGATCCTGAGATCTAGAGAAGATTGTCCAATTATGGATCCCAAAGAAGTGAATTGCTTCTCAACGCCTTAGAATGCAAATATGGATTCCCAAATCAACTATGCCAACGAAGAAAACTAAGCTGAAAACACCATTACAAAAGAAGGATCCATCCGAAATAGAGTCAAAGGAGCAAGAAAGATGCAACGACTCGAAATTGCAGAAACAAAAGCACTCAATGGCTAAGATATGAATGGCTAGCAAAGAAGAATCACAAAATCACAGCCACACATAGCACAAGAGGAGAGAAAGATGAACTCAAGAACAACAAAAAAAAGTTGAGTTGGATACCCAAATCGTCGTCATCGACAAACCCGCCAGCAACTTCTTCTTGCACACATCTTGAGTTCCATACAGCTCGAACGTGCATAATAGGACCACATTACAAGGCCATGCATTCGGCACATAATTCTTCATCTACTTATTAGTGATGCACATATCCCTCCAAGGGAATAGGAAAGCACTTGTACAATACCCTTGGGGAAAATAATTAAGCTTCGGCTACTCACTAATGTTTTTGTTTTCTTTCATTAAAAAAATAATAAAAACATATATAGAAATGAAAAAAAAGCCCAAGTACTACCTTTCTCACGCCCACAGGGAAAGAACAACACAAGCCACTCACAAAACTATTCCATTCATGGAGATTAGATGGAAATAAGTCGTGCAACCACTTTTACACTGATTGTGGTGTGCTTTAAGTGCAGATGACATCACTTGATTCAGAAGCTACGCAAGAGGTGTGTTTTAAGTGCAGATAGCATCACATGATTAAGATGCTACGCAAGTCACTCGGAAAACTATTCGATTCATGGAGATTAGTTGGAAATAAGTGATGCAACCCCTTTTACACTGATTGTGGTGTGCTTTAAATGCAGATGGCATCACCTGATTATGAAAGCAAGGGTCATTGGTTCCACGAAATTATGAACACGGAAAATTATTTTCCATTGATGTCACAAGATTTCCAAACCATTCTACAAGAATTTCCAAGCATAAAGAAAGTTTGGACAGGGCCCGAAATTGACGCATTTTTACGACTCCCAATCTATTTACTAGATTTTCATCGATGCACTCAAGTTATGAACATGCTACTGGCAGCAGCGGATAAGTCCTCCATACCAAAATCTAAATTTCTTGACAAAACGGGGGCATAGAAGATTATTCGATTTACGCATGAACTCATCAACAAAGCTTTTGCATGGAGTCAAGACGGCCTCACGAATCTAAAAAATGAATGCCATGATGTTGAAAAGAAGACCTTTATGGAAATCAACAGGATGGATATTGAAGAGTCAGTCCATGTGGTGCATCAACATTTTTGTTTCCCAAGCATGAACAGATATACAGGGCCTCAAAAGATTGTAGTTCAATTGCTATCTCATGTTATGAGGCAAATCGGAAACCAAGTTAACTTTATGCCATACATCCAAGAGAGATTATTCGAAGCTAAGAACAAATGAGACCATAAGAAATTTTTGAACGGGAGCACTGCCTTGATGCTATTGATTTATGAAGCACTAGAAATGAAGGAATGTCTGCGATTAATGTGAGCCTCCATTGAAATGGCAAAATACGTGAAGTCTGAAACAATTCCAAAGAAAAAGAAAGCATCCATACCCAAAGAGGAAGTGGGAACAAGTTCGAAGATGCCAATGCGGGGGGCTAAGAGAGCCAGAGAAGAAGAAGCATAGGAAACCCCACAGTCCAAGCGAGCACATCTACTGCTAAGGGTTTCGTTGAACCAACCTCCTATGACAAAAAGAGATCTCTCAGCGGCTTTAGAAGAAACACATACTTACATGCGGGGTCAAATAAACCTCACCATCCAAGGACATCAATATAGACACTCCAGAAGATTGTAGAAGAAGGGACACAAAGAACACAGCCCATCACAAGCCGCCAGATACAAGGAATTGGGACTTGATGACTCAACTTCTAATGAAGAATCTAGTCGTGAACATGACACATTGGACATAGATATAAGTACAGAGATGAATGATGAAGAAGGGATGGAGATTCATCAAATCAAAACCACCGGCAACAATCAAAACTCACAAGTACAAAATCAAGAAGCACCATCTAAAGAAAGACACATCGTCCAGTTGAATACACAATCCAACCTCAGTATAAAAGAGCCTCTCCACCAAAGAGTAATGTGATACCATTCATCAAAGACGAGCTGCAAATGAACTTTGAAAAAGAGGTGGTATCACAACAAACTCCGACAAAAATTGTGATTGAAATTCTCAATGATACGCCACAAGGTAAGAGAGTAACCAAAGTGCTTGAGCCAATGATACAACTCCATATTCGACAGCCCTATGACACAACACTACATTTGGCACAGGGGAAATATACTACCACAAGTGAATAACCTAGCATACCTAAAACATGGTTAAACATAGATGTAGCTCAATTGAAACAGGTAGTGAAGCAAATGATACAGACGGTGATGGATACACAACAAAAAAATGCTCGAAACCGATGCAGACTATGACAAGGCTATGAGAGAGAGAAGCAAATTCCAAGTGATGAGTGAAAACGTGTCAGCAAAATTAAAATTTCAACACGCACTCTCAGCCAAGGGATCAGAAGTTAAAGAAGCCATGGAAAAGTGCACCATGCTAACCAAGAAAAACCAAAAAATCTAGGATCAACTCATAGAGCTACACAGAAAGTACGAAGCTAGTGAAGCAGGAAAGGAGAGAGTAAATGCTAGAAGTGACCTGTTAGAAACTCACATCAAGGTATACATGGAAAAAACTGACAATTTATGAAATAGGAATAAAGAACGTATGCATGCCATACTGTACAACCAACCTATAGAAGCATGAGAGAGAGTCACAATTGAGCTGAAAACATTGGAAGACCAGATTGCAAAGTATGAAAATCAACTGAAACGAGATCAAGCCATCAAAGAAGAATGGGAAAAAAGGTATATGCATGATACTAATGAACTCAGAATGTGATGGAAATCTGATGAAGAAAAACTTCTAGTAGTTTATAATGAAGACACCGACCAAATAGCAGCCATCGGCAATGAACTTTTGACGATCAAAGACGCGCTAACAACGGCCCACAATGGAAACAAAGAAAAGGAAGAAATCATTGCAAAATTAGAAGCTCAAATAAAACAACAGACCTCAATTGGGACACCGATAGAGCCAAAACAAGGAAATCTTACTGACGAGGTAGAGGTACGTCCTCTATCTCCCCCGATCTATAATTCACCAATAAAAGAGCAAACACCGGAACCTTTTCATGATCATCCCATGGCGTATACTGCAGAAATAGGTCCGAAGGAACAGGCACTATTGGTGTCCCCATTGATAGAAAATTTTGAAAATGAAGTAGTGAAAGTAATGAAGGAGGCAAAAATTAAAGGAAAAGACTTGGATCAGATCATAAAGCCATTCAACATACCTTTTGGGATATTAAAAGTGCAAACATGTCGTTACGCAAAAACATCTAGATGATTATTTGAACTTCAAAGCAAACACCTTCACTTACACTCAAAAGGAATTTGACGCAGCACAACCACTTTGGAGAAGGAAATTTTTGGAAACGGGTCCAAAGGAACAGGCACTATTGGTGTCCCAGTTGATAGAAAATTTTGAAAAAGAATTAGTCAAAGTAATGAAGGAGGAAAGAATTAAAGGAAAAGACTTGGATCAGATCATAAAGCCATTCAACATAGCTTTTGGGCTATTAAAAGAGCAAACACATCGTTATATAAAGCAGATCATGCAAAAAGATCCAGATGATCAGTTGAACTTCAAAGCAAGCACCTTCACGTACACTCAAGAGGAATTTGAAGCAGCACAACCAATTTGGAGAAGGAAATTTTTAGAAAAGAATCCTACTTTGGTGGTGCACTAGCAAGTAGCACCATATTAATTACAGGTAATACCTTATTTTTGCCCAACCCCTCGTCGATGTGATGCACAAGAATTTTTGGAAATGCAAAAAAGTGGCAAGCTCAATAAACAATGGTTGAATTACCCACTACTTCCAAGTCCACCCCACAACTATTTACCGACTAAAGAATGCATGGTGAGTTCCATCAAATTTTGGTTAAATTGTTATGTGACAGTACCGGATCTCACAATAAAGATGACCAATAAAAACCCTCAGCATGATACTAACAGTGCTAAAAGTTTTTAAGCATGCGCCATACAAATTTTTGAATTTTATCGGCATTAACCAAGAGACCGATATCCTCGTTTTTTATCTATCAGTCATGCCTAGTCACCCTACAATTATGGTTTACTACAGACTTATGTTTTTTCCAAGCCCATACATGCAAACTTTTGAGGAGGCATTTTTTACAGGATTTTTTGAGATTGAGTCAGAAAATTTCTTAAAGATGTAAACTAATCTCAATGCCAGATTATTTGCGTATGAATTAAGCTTCTTTGCAGACCATCGATAGGCACGACATGATGGTGTGATAGCCGAACAATGGAAGCAACTTATGATATTTGAAGCCAATCTACTTAATGAAACAGAGCAAAAGGTCTATAGGATGTACTACCGCCACATTCAAAAGCCTCTCGGGGATGATAGAGTTCAGGGGGGGGGGGGGGGGGGGGTAGTGTTGAAGGAGAGTCAAGCAAAAGGAATAAAAGAAGGAAACCAAGGAAGAAGCTTCACTAAAGAGAATATATCTGAAGACATATCTCTACAGGAAGCCCTGCAGGGGCACACAACACCCATCTTTGCACAGAGCCCCGCAGGGGCATACAATAGTGGGAAATATGCAATAGGCAAGGATGGATCAAGGCCAACAATTATCCATGAAGAAGTGCAAGAAAATATTCGACAGATCTAGAGCCCTAGGAAGGTGCTTCAACCTCTTGATCTTGGGGAGGTCTAGATCAAAGGCTGAAGATCCAGACCTTCATACCTTCCACTGTTTGCGTGCATGGTAGCCGGATTTAACACAACAACCCAGATTTAAAGAGGTTATTGGTGAGCTATACTAAGAATCTAATGTAGTCCAACTCCATATGTTGCGTGCGGTGGAAAGAAAAGGAGAGGCCAAAACCAATGCAACAGGTCTCGAGTTATGATCAGTTCCTTGACCACTCGTAAAATTATATCATTATGACTTCCACAGAAGATGGCAGTGGTCAACTATACAGAGGCTATCAGTTAATAAAGAACGAGATTGAATATAGGAATAGAACTAGAGACAAGAAGCAAAGCCTATCAAGGGATGACAAAGAAAAAGAGGGGGAGAGTGTTGCAGAGCAAAGAAGAGTAGAGATGCAGAGAAAAAGAAGGACCCCAAAATTTCTCTGATTTGGAAACTCTATTTTTGTACCATAGTCATTTTGTAATATATTTTTGGAGTTTGTTCTCTTGTTTGGACAATTAATTACAATATGTACAGGGTTTCCATAGTAGAGACATAACTTATTAACTCTCCTTCTCTGTTTCTCTTCTAGTGTTAGAGGCTGAAACCTAGTTACATCTATTTGCATAGGTTCAGGCATGGACTCATCTTTAGTAGTGGGTTGGAAAGGTTTCCACTGGCGAGGTCTTCCTTCTACTTGTTTTCCTTGTTTCCTTTAAAAAAGTCGGTTATCACATTGAATAGCTTGAATGATATATTCATTCAATGTTTTAACCTCTGGCGTCGTGAGCAGAAGGTCCTTCACATCATCTCTTAAACCCCACCTGAATTGGCTTATGAAATAATCTTCATGCGAAGTGAGATCACATATCAACTGCCTAAATTTAGATGCATAGGTAGAGGTAGGGCGGTTACCTTGACATAACTCCTGAAGTTTTGCTTCTGCTACACGACTTGTATCTCCATCTCCAAATGTGGCAGAGAATTCTCGGAGAAACCCCTCATAGTCCTGAAGTACTGCCATGTTCTTCTCCAAGATTGGGGCAAACCATGTTAATGCTTGGCCGCAGAGCAAGGTTCCAATAAACCTGACCTTGGATGCCTCATCAGCGTATCTATCAGGTTGCATACGGATGTACAATTTAACTTGCTGGAGAAATCCACGAAACTTTGTGCAATCCCCATCAAACTTTTCAGGCATGCAAATCTTAGGTTCCTTCATAAATGATGTACTACGCCGTTGATTTACTTGAATACTCCCTTCATTTTCTTGAAGACTCCCGATTCGTTCTTGTAATTCTTGGAGGAGTGCACCTACATGCATTGGATATCCCATCTCGACTTGTGTCTGTTGATGACTTAGGTCTTCGACTTGTTGTTGGAGACTCTGAAGTGATGCTACGATCTGTTCATAAGCGTTCTCCATGATGCCTAGTCTTGGATAGAAGATAGTCTTGCCAAAATGTCAGGGGAACACTAGATTGCGCTCTCTGACTACAATAGACAAGATTTCGGAAATACACTTATGATTACACGAACACCCACGTAGGGGAAATAATACAAGAAGATGTTGCTGATACAAGACATCCCACAACCCGGGACCGATAGGTATGGAAAACTAGACTAGAGATGATACAGAAGATCCCACAACCCAAGATCGTAAGTATGAGACAAGATGTCTGGATTACAAGAACTCCCTTCTGGGAGATGAACTGGATACACGAAAGAACTCGGCAGAATATCGTAATATGAGATTATAAGGGGACAAGATAGTATGTCCAAGGACTAGACTAGAACAAGGAACAAGACAAGAATTAGAACTAGAACTTGAAGAGTACTTACTTGGCGGTCACGACTCCTTGAGCTCTCAAGACTGGTATTTGCAAGACTGATTATGAATGTGGTCAACCCCTCCTTATAAAGGTTTTCCAAGGGCGGTTCTAGGGCGGTTACAAATTGATGATGTCATCGATTCGAAGCATGGTCTTTGGATGTCAGAATCAAGCAATAAGACAGTCGATCTTAGGGTTTTGGCACGTTCGAGACGCAATGGAAGCATTAGTTTTCCCAAATCCTGAACCAATCATGAGATATAGGATTCACATGGAATCTGAGATTCATGATGGTTTCCCTTGTCCATGACACAAGGGTTATCACATCTACAATGCTTTTTCTCTAAACAATATCCAAGAAATATACACCTATCTGCCTTCGGGTCTAACTTGTGTCCCAGTTCTTGAGGTATGTGAACATAACACACACAACCAAATACTTTGAGATCTGAAAGCTTGGGTTTCTTACCACACCAAGATTCATAACGTGTAACTCCATGTACTTCTAAGGTCCAAAACCTATTCATAATTTATATGGCTTGCATCAGCCCTATAAGAGTTAGGAACATTCGTTTGATTTAACAAAGCTCTAGCCACTTCTGTTATGTATCTATTCTTCCTTTCTGCCACCCCAGTTTGTTAAGGTGTATACCTACAAGTGAATTGCCTTTTGATGCCATGGTCATGTAGAAAATTTGAAAATTCATTTGAAAGTTACTCTCCCCCTCCATCCAATATGAGAGTCTTTATATACTTCCCTGTTTCCTTCTCCACTAGGTTTTTGAACCTCTTGAGTGGTTAAACACTTTTGACTTTCACTTCATGCAGTACATCCATACAAAACTTGAATGATCATGTGTAAACATGATAACATATCTATTAAATCCAATGGATGGCTCCCTTGTAGGTCCCCATACATCTCTTTGTATGAGATTCAACACTTCATTGCTTACATGTGCTCCTTTCTTGAATGGCGATGTGCTTCGTTTCCTTAATTGAAAAGCATGGCACAAATGTTTCATATTCTAAGATGTAAGATCAGGTAGACCACTCACCAAGCCTTCCTTTGTATGTCCATACTTTGGAAGTTTACGTGTCCAATCTTTCTATGCCATAAGTTGATTTCTACAATCTGTTTACTTCCAATTGACAAGTAGACAGTGTGAGGGATTGATGGCTTTACCTCCATATTGAATAGTCTTCTTTGCTTCTTTCCTTTTGCTATGATCTTGTAGTCCTATATGGGGTCTTCAACAAAACATCCTTGATCATTGAACCTCACCTCATTACCTCTTTCAACCATTTGACCTACCGAAAACAAGTTCTTTGTGATGGTTGGCACATGCAACACATCTTTCAACACCTTGGAGCTTTGAGACCCATTCAATGCAACATCTCCCACATATGATAAGTGTCATCCGTATCTCTACATGTCCTTGAGTGATGGGTGAGTATAAATTAAAGAAAACATGTGTATTTCAACTCATATGGTTGCTACAACCACTATCAATGTACCATGTAAAATATAATTGACTCCTTCACTTGAACCATACATGATACACAAGTTCTAATTTGTTGAATTTGATGAAGTACTAGCATAATTACCTTGGTTCCTTTTATATCATTTATCGCCTCCTCCTTTGGACTAACAATATCTTGCATAATGGACTAGTTTTCTCCAATTGAAGCATTCTCCACTAGATGCTTCCCTTCCATGTAATCCTCCTCCTCTTCCTCTACTCCTTCCTCTTGCTCTTGATCCATAGCTTTGGTTGGAGCCTTGTTGGTCTCTTGTGCTTGAGTTTTTGGCTCTGTGCCGCTCACTAATCCCCACAATCCTTTACTGATAAGGTAGTTCCTAACTCTAAATTTAAATGGTTGATAATTGCATTTCTTTAACTTCTCTATTTGTGCTTTATAGTCAACCATACTGAGCTCTACGATGCCCCTCTAGCTTGTCCTCAAGCGTTTGTATGCTTTAGAAGGTGTAGAGGAGGTACTGGGGTATCCGCTTTTAACAAGAGTAAAGAGTAAAGGTTAACACTTCCAATACGTCGCCTACTCAAGGGGGGTTCTCTTTAGGGAAGTATACCCTTTAACATTTCTGTGAGCAAGTAGATAACACGGATTGCACAGAGTGGTAAATACTTCGGAAAATATGGGCAACAAATGACCAAAGAAGACCGTACACTTCTTGATTCGAATCAGACGATTACAAGGTTGGGCAGAGTGATGCTCAAAAGTGCAATCTTAGGGCTGACAAGCCACCCTAAAAGTATTAACTCCAATACAACAGATCAGCATAAGGGGCCACTGATATGCAGGCTAACTCAGAACAATACAAATGGTAGAATTTCAAGAGAATGGGGATTAATCAACACACTGACTCACAGGAAAGAAAATAAATCCAAACTACTCTCTTACACTATAGTGCTCATAGCCCTCCACTGAGAAGCCTATCCTCTGTATACACACTACAGAGTAGGTCCTACAATAGACTTGAAACCACTAAGTGTAAGAGAGGACTTCTACACGTACGCACGAACCACTGTATCTCTAAAATTGTTGTACCTTGTACATGTTTTCCAATGTACCCAAATGAGCACTAATCCCTTGATTTTATAGGCCCCAATAGGCCAAGAGCCTTGCCGAATCTTCACGTCGCGCCGGTTAATCACCTCAAATTGGGGGGTAGGTCAAATATTCCACTTGATTTGAATTAGATCCTCAAAAATAGGTAGTCGCTGTGAATGTTTGGCGGCATCATTTGTTTATGCCACGTTCACTTTTTGACAATTCCACTTTAATTTCAAGTCCTTATTAGCTCCGATGATGACTGATAACTGTAAAACACATTGAACTTCTTGGACCAGAAGGAGCTTCTTCCTCCTTTTCATAAGCCTCATGCATGAGTTGATGTTGTTCCCTCCCCATTTCTTTTTCCATGCTAACATTTTGTAGAATGGGTTCCTCCTATTCATCAGGTTCCATATCCACCATCTCCTGAGACTGCTTGGAAGGAAGAATTGTCCTCAAAATTGTGCGGGGGTGGGGTTGTTGGGTGGGGGCATGGGGTGGGGTTGTTGGGTGGAGGAGTGAGGTGGGGAGGGGGCACAAGGGGTGGGGAGAGAGAGAGAGAGAGAAGGAGGCGGAAGGGGTGGGGAGAGAGAGAGAGAGAGGGAGGGAGAGGCGCAAGAGGTTGAGTGGGGTTGAGCGGGGTTGGAGGGGGTTGGAAGGGGTTGGAGGGGGTTGGGGTTGAGTGGGGTTGAGTGGGGTTGAGTGGGGTTGAGTGGGGTTAGAGGGGGTTGGGGTTGAGTGGGGTTGGAGGGGGGCGCAAAGTGGGGTTGTTGGGTGGAGGAGTGAGGTGGGGAGGGGGCGCAAGGGGTGGGGAGAGAGAGAGAGAGAAGGAGGCGGAAGGGGTGGGGAGAGAGAGAGAGAGGGAGGGAGAGGCGCAAGAGGTTGAGTGGGGTTGAGCGGGGTTGGAGGAGGTTGGAAGGGGTTGGAGGGGGTTGGGGTTGAGTGGGGTTGAGTGGGGTTAGAGGGGGTTGGGGTTGAGTGGGGTTGAGTGGGGTTAGAGGGGGGCGCAAAGTGGGGATGAGGGGGGCGCAAGGTGGGGTTGTTGGGTGGAGGAGTGAGGTGGGGAGGGGGCGCAAGGGGTGGGGAGAGAGAGAGAGAGAGGGAGGGAGAGGCGCAAGAGGTTGAGTGGGGTTGAACGGGGTTGGAGGGGGTTGGAAGGGGTTGAAGGGGGTTTGGGGTTGAGTGGGGTTGAGTGGGGTTGAGTGGGGTTAGAGGGGGTTGGGGTTGAGTGGGGTTGGAGGGGGGCACAAAGTGGGGATGAGGGGGGCGCAAGGTGGGGTTGATGGGTGGAGGAGTGAGGTGGGGAGAGGGCGCAAGGGGTGGGGAGAGAGAGAGAGAGAGGGAGGGAGAGGCACAAGAGGTTGAGTGGGGTTGAACGGGGTTGGAGGGGGTTGGAAGGGGTTGGAGGGGGTTTGGGGTTGAGTGGGGTTGAGTGGGGTTGAGTGGGGTTAGAAGGGGTTGGGGTTGAGTGGGGTTGGAGGGGGCGCAAAGTGGGGATGAGGGGGGCGCAAGGTGGGGTTGATGGGTGGAGGAGTGAGGTGGGGAGGGGGCGCAAGGGGTGGGGAGAGAGAGAGAGAGAGAGAGGGAGGGAGAGGCGCAAGAGGTTGAGTGGGGTTGAGCGGGGTTGGAGGGGGTTGGAAGGGGTTGGAGGGGGTTGGGGTTGAGTGGGGTTGAGTGGGGTTGAGGGGGTTGGGGTTGAGTGGGGTTGGAGGGGGGCGCAAAGTGGGGTTGTTGGGTGGAGGAGTGAGGTGGGGAGGGGGCGCAAGGTGGGGTTGATGGGTGGAGGAGTGAGGTGGGGAGGGGGCGCAAGGGGTGGGGAGAGAGAGGGAGGGAGAGGCGCAAGAGGTTGAGTGGGGTTGAACGGGGTTGGAGGGGGTTGGAAGGGGTTGGAGGGGGTTTGGGGTTGAGTGGGGTTGAGTGGGGTTGAGTGGGGTTAGAGGGGGTTGGGGTTGAGTGGGGTTGGAGGGGGGCGCAAAGTGGGGATGAGGGGGGCGCAAGGTGGGGTTGTTGGGTGGAGGAGTGAGGTGGGGAGGGGGCGCAAGGGGTGGGGAGAGAGAGGGAGAAAAGGAGGCGGAAGGGGTGGGGAGAGAGAGAGAGTTAAGGGAAATGGTGCCATGGCGTGCGAAAGGGGGCCATGGCTTTGGCACCCACTACGGAAACCTCTACTGCACGTGGCTATAGGGGTGCCAAGAACAGATGAAGTTTTATCTGGAACAGGTGCAGGGAAAGACCATCGGCTCTTCGAACTCCTCATGAGCTTACTCCCATCAATATGTGAAAGAAGGAGCTTGCCCGACCCAAGTGGAAGGCAAAGTGAGAGAGGAAAAAAAGAAGGACTACTACAGACCCCCATATCAAGCTTTTGCACCGTCCCTGGTGCAATTTCTTCCTTATTCTACTTATTTCAAAGAGATCTAGATATGTTGTAATTATTGTAAAGAAATACGGTATGTACAAGGGGTGGAGTGCTTTCATTTTGACCTATTTTAGATACTTCTTCACCCTGGAGATGTTAACCAGGGGAATCTTTTTACCTTGCAGATCTTCCAAATGCAGAGCGCCATGTGGCAATACCTTGATTACCTTATAAGGTCCTTTCCATTTGGGTGCCAATTTTGTTTGAATTGGTGGAACCTGATGCACTAAAACCATAGACCCTTCCTGAACTTCATTGGATCTTAGATACCTGTCATGCAATCTCTTGCGCTCTTCTTGTGTCACCAGAAGTTTTTGCATTGCCCCTTCTCTGTACTCTTCCAATGCCACCACTCTCTAAATGGGGGGTTCAATTCCAATGGTTTTTATTCCTATTTCCTTTCTGATGATAAACTCAAATGGTGCCAATGCCTCTTTCCCATAAACTAAGCGAAATGGAGTCTCGCCTGTGGTTCCCCTTTTTGTGGTTCTGTAAGCCCAAATTGCACCAATTAGTGCTAGTGGCCAAGAGCTTTGATGATCAAAAGATAATTTGCAAAGTAGTCCAATCAAAATCTTATTGGAACTCTCTGCTTGGCCATTCGCCCTTGGGTAATAGGCACAAGACTTTTTATGGAAGATTTTGTACTTGTCAAATATAAACTAGAGCAATTGATTTACAAAATGTGTGCCCCTATCACTAGTAATTTCCAGAGGGCAACCAAATCTTGAGAAAATACGTTTATACATAAATTTAGCTACTGTTAAAGCCGTGCAGTCCACAGTAGCTTTAGCCTCTATCCATTTAGTGGCATAACATGTGGCCATCAAAATATACTTTTTACCTCCTGGTTGCCCAGTTGGGCTAATTGGCCCTATGAAATCAAGACCCCATCGTTCAAATGGGAGCCATCCTGTAGATATGACCAATGGTTGGAAATTCATTCTGGTTGGCGCGGGAGCACACCTCTGGCAGATATGGCATTCTTTAGCAAATTTGATTGCATCTTTGAAAATATGAGGCCACCATAAACCCTTGTGGATGATTCTATGAGCCAATTCTTCCCCCTTTAGGTGTCCTTCACTGTGTGCTGCCTCTAGCAAAAGATTTACCTCCTCTGGATAGACACACCTTCTCAAGATATCATCCTGACCGTGTTTATATAAATTTCCATTTATAAGAGAATACGCTTTGGTTTTCAGGAGCAATCTTCTCTTTTCTACAGGTGTCAAGTGTTCTGAGATCTTTCCAGTAGTAAGAACATGGAGAATTTCATCATACCAACCAGTCCGTATTGCTACTAGAAAAAGATTGCTATCCACCAATTCATCATTAATACCTGTTGCCTTTTCGCTCATTGCCGTCCTGGACACTTGATCTGCCATGTAGTGCTCTTTTCCTGGCTTAATATGAATATCAAAATTAAATTCTTGAAATAGGAGTAACCATCTCCAGATCCTTCCAGCTACTCTAGGTTTGTTTATCAAATACTTCAAGGGCTGATGATCAGAAATAACAATGAAATGTACACCAAGGAGATAATGTCGGAACTTTTGAAGAGCAAATACAATAGCCAAACCTTCTCTTTCCGTTGTACTGTAATTTCTTTCAGCTTGGTTGAGTAGTCTGCTTGCATAAGAGATAGGTCTATCCACTTTGTGAGATGATGGTTGAGCTAGAACTGCACCAACAGCATGAAGACTAGCATCTGTATGCACATGAAATTCCAATGACCAATCAGGAACACTTAAAAGTGGAGCAGTACATAGCCTCAACTTTAGTTCACAAAATGCTTTGTCAGCTTCAGCACTCCATGAGAAAGGGATCTTCTTACTAGTGAGCCTTGACAAGGGCTTAGCAATTTCCGAATACATCCTAATGAATCTTCTATGATACCCTGCATGGCCCAAGAAACTTTGCACTTCCTTTGGGCTTTGTGGAATTGGCATGGAAAGAATAGCTGTAACCTTTGCAGGGTCAATAGTTATACCTTCAGCAGATACTATGTGACCAAGAAGAGTGCCCTTAGTGACCAAAAAGTGACATTTATCAGGATTCAATTTCAAACCTGTTTTGAGACATTGCTCAAAAATTTCTTTTAGATTTTCCAAATGGTCATGGAAATCTTGAACTGCCGCCCTTCTATCTGTACCTGAGAATACTGAAAAGTCATCCATAAATATGCGGAGAAAGGTTGTTAACCATTTGCCCAATATCAGATACATCGTTCTATTAAATGAAGCTAGCGCATTCTTCAAACCAAAAGCCATTCGAGTATAGACATAAGTGCCCCAGGGAGTAACAAAGGCTGTTTTGTCCCTATCATCAGGGTGAATTACTATCTGGTTATAGCCACTAAAACCATCCAAGAAACTATACAAAGTGTGACCAGCTACTTCCTCAAGCACTTGCTCTGTGAAGGGCTGAGGAAATCCATCTTGGATAGTCACTTTATTCAAAGCACGGAAATCAACACATACTCTTATTTTTCCACTATTTTTCTTGGGCACAATAACCATAGAGGATAGCCACCTGGAATGTTCTACTGGAACAATTATACCCGCTTCTTCTAGTTTTGTAATCTCTGCCTTTACTGCCTCTGCATACTTCGGATTGAGTCGATATGGTCTACTTCTTACAGAAGCGGCTCCCTCAACTAAGGGTATCGGATGTAACCCAAGCTCTTCTGGTATCCCTGTTAGATCTTTGTAGGACCATGCGAAGACATTTTTATAAGTAAAAAGCAAGGAAGTTACCTTCTGTAGCAAGAGAGGATAATGCCACAACCAGGATGCCAAATGGACCATTTGAGGGTTCTCTTCATCCCCTAAATTTACTTCTTGAACCAATGTTTCAGGACTGGTCTTGCTTGAGAAATCATCTCCACTATATGCAGGAGTGGATTTTAATTTATATTCTGCAACATGTTCTTTCATCCATCCTTGAGGTATATCTGCAAAAGGAAGATCTTCTCTGCTCTTAGGTTCATAATCTTCCTTCTCTGATACTTTTATATTGGTTGCCTCCTCAAAGCTTGTATTTTCCTTCAATTGTTCATTCTCCAACACCTTGTGGTCTTCATTGCCTTTTTCTGTAATTTCCTTATCTGCAACTTCTTCCTCAATTTCATTGATCTCCACTGTGCAACACTCTGCACTTCCCATCATCCAATTTAACAATGTATCATCTTCTTGGGGCAGAGAGGGCATTACCTGAGTATCCACAGTATATTCAGTGGTTTTTCCTGAATCAAATCCTTCTTCCAAGTGTAGTTGCAGTTGGCTATTGGTGCTTGTTGAAATCCATAGTTTATTTTTCCCCCAATCTTGCAAAGCTTTTGCTTGTCTCAGCCAAGGTCTTCCCAGGAGCAAAGGATAGGAAGTCTCCGGTGGAAGTGCAATAACAACAAAATGCAACACAAAGTGGCAACCCTGTACTATCATCCGTACCTTTTCAATAATGCCAAGAGGCGCAACCCGATGTTGATCTGCTAGTGTAACTGTAAATGGTGCCATTTTGGTGGGGTTCAAATTTAGCTTCTTCATTGTAAAATCTGGCATCAAATTGATACCAGAGCCCCCATCTATGATCACACCTGTAAGGGCTTCATCCTTTATACAAACTGATAATCTTGAACTTTGGTAGTCTGCTAAGGGTGCAGGGGGAAAATCAACCATGAAACCATCTATACTAGGTGATTGGACCAAGTGAGCAGAGTGTATAATCTTTAGTAAGTCACTTCTTATTTTTGAATCCATCCTTATAAGTTCATATAGACTAACCTTGTGATGAATACCTTTCAAGATCTGTTCAATGTTTACCTCTGGAGTGTTTTCTTGCAGTCTTGTTGATTGGTCCCTTATAGTAGTAGCCACCTTTTCATAAGCTCCTTCAATTTCTATTTGGTCCTTCCATCCAGACTTCTTTTCCTCTTCTTTATCCTGAAATCCTTGACGTTCATCTCTATGGGTTGCAGCTGCTTGCCTAGCTCTGGTCATCATGGGCATTGCAGAGGATGAAACGGCATACGACTGAGTAGTTTTTCCTTCTTCATGTGGAGAGACTGCAATCATATGAATTGGAGCAGGACGACCTCTCGGGCAATCTTTGGTATAATGATCCTTGGCCTCTGGACAATGTTGACAAGGAGGTGCATCTTCTAGGAGGGAACACCTATTTTGCATGTGACCATATTCACCACAACGATAGCACATCAAGGGTCTATTATATCTAGGCTTTGCAGGCCTATTCTCCTCTCTATTAGATGTATTTGAAGTACTAGCATAGTTCGAATCCAAAGTTTGAGGGTTACCCCTCTGCTGTGTACCCTTGAGGTAGTAACAATCCCTTGCTTCATGACCATCTTTTCCACAAAATTGACAGCTTACCTTAATCGGGCAATTAGCATTGGAATGTCCATTGTTATTACAGATTGTACACCAGATTTGTCTCCTTATATCCTGAGTGGTCTTCAAGTCTTCTAACTCTCGGCGAAGTTGGGCTACTTCATCATCAGTGCGACGCAGTGGTGGCAAAACCTTCTCTTCTTGTTGATTTTGTTGCATCTTCAATGCTTCCAATTCCCTTCTCAGTTGCTCAATAGGATCCAGATCTGGAGCATAATTTGGTTGTGTATCCCCTTCAAAATGTTGCCTTGCTTCTTCAATGCGTGATGCAGCTGCAACAAAATCATTGAGGGTAGCATCCAATCTAAGAGACTCACGAAGCTTCTGTTGAGATGATCTGGGCAGAGCCTTCTCTATCCACTTTTTAACCAAAAAGTCACCTGGAGCATGAGGCAGACGTGCAACAAGTGCTTTTGTTCTAGTGTGAAGTTCATGAAAAGATTCACCTGATCTTAGCTTCAAATTCTCTAACTGATCTAGAGCTCTTTCCGAGGAATCACTTAGTCAGAATGTCTGTGAGAATGCCGCCTTCAGAGGCTCCCATGTAGTGAAATGGCCATCTGCATATTGACTATACCATTTATCTGCAAGACCCTCCAATGTGGATGGAAAAAGTGCCAACATTGCATCTTCTCTATTCTGCAGACCACGTCCACGGCATAAAGAGATAAATCTTCTCACATGATCATCAGCATCCTCATAGGCTTGTCCCTTGAAGGTAGGGAATTTGATATTTAATCTGGAGAGTAAATGAGAGAGATCCTCCATTTGTACTGGAGTTTCTTCTGACGTATCTGAGGAGAAGTCTAGAGTTCTCCTATACCCTTCTTTTGACAATGGTGTCGCACCCAAATCAATAAACAAATTTAGGGAGGACAAAGGGGAGGTAGACTCACTAGCCGTGGTTATTGCTAACTTGTTAAGGCTCCTTCGAACACGAAGAGATTCCTTATCTGCTCGTGTATGGGTCATGTACCTATTCGCAATTGCAATAGGGCAAAACACCTCTCACAGAAATGCAAAGGTCCCACCGGGCGTGCCAAACTGTAGAGGAGGTACTGGGGTATCCGCTTTTAACAAGAGTAAAGAGTAAAGGTTAACACTTCCAATACGTCGCCTACTCAAGGGGGGTTCTCTTTAGGGAAGTATACCCTTTAACATTTCTGTGAGCAAGTAGATAACACGGATTGCACAGAGTGGTAAATACTTCGGAAAATATGGGCAACAAATGACCAAAGAAGACCGTACACTTCTTGATTCGAATCAGACGATTACAAGGTTGGGCAGAGTGATGCTCAAAAGTGCAATCTTAGGGCTGACAAGCCACCCTAAAAGTATTAACTCCAATACAACAGATCAGCATAAGGGGCCACTGATATGCATGCTAACTCAGAACAATACAAATGGTAGAATTTCAAGAGAATGGGGATTAATCAACACACTGACTCATAGGAAAGAAAATAAATCCAAACTACTCTCTTACACTATAGTGCTCATAGCCCTCCACTGAGAAGCCTATCCTCTGTATACACACTACAGAGTAGGTCCTACAATAGACTTGAAACCACTAAGTGTAAGAGAGGACTTCTACACGTACGCACGAACCACTGTATCTCTAAAATTGTTGTACCTTGTACGTGTTTTCCAATGTACCCAAATGAGCACTGATCCCTTGATTTTATAGGCCCCAATAGGCCAAGAGCCTTGCCGAATCTTCACGTCGCACCGGTTAATCACCTCAAATTGGGGGGTAGGTCAAATATTCCACTTGATTTGAATTAGATCCTCAAAAATAGGTAGTCGCTGTGAATGTTTGGCAGCATCATTTGTTTATGCCACGTTCACTTTTTGACAATTCCACTTTAATTTCAAGTCCTTATTAGCTCCGATGATGACTGATAACTGTAAAACACATTGAACTTCTTGGACCAGAAGGAGCTTCTTCCTCCTTTTCATAAGCCTCATGCATGAGTTGATGTTGTTCCCTCCCCATTTCTTTTTCCATGCTAACATTTTGTAGAATGGGTTCCTCCTATTCATCAGGTTCCATATCCACCATCTCCTGAGACTGCTTGGAAGGAAGAATTGTCCTCAAAATTGTGCGGGGGTGGGGTTGTTGGGTGGGGGCATGGGGTGGGGTTGTTGGGTGGAGGAGTGAGGTGGGGAGGGGGCGCAAGGGGTGGGGAGAGAGAGAGAGAGAGAGAGAAGGAGGCGGAAGGGGTGGGGAGAGAGAGAGAGAGAGAGAGAGAGGGAGGGAGAGGCGCAAGAGGTTGAGTGGGGTTGAGTGGGGTTGAGCGGGGTTGGAGGGGGTTGGAAGGGGTTGGAGGGGGTTGGGGTTGAGTGGGGTTGAGTGGGGTTGAGTGGGGTTAGAGGGGGTTGGGGTTGAGTGGGGTTGGAGGGGGGCGCAAATTGGGGTTGTTGGGTGGAGGAGTGAGGTGGGGAGGGGGCGCAAGGGGTGGGGAGAGAGAGAGAGAGAGAAGGAGGCGGAAGGGGTGGGGAGAGAGAGAGAGAGGGAGGGAGAGGCGCAAGAGGTTGAGTGGGGTTGAGCGGGGTTGGAGGAGGTTGGAAGGGGTTGGAGGGGGTTGGGGTTGAGTGGGGTTGAGTGGGGTTAGAGGGGGTTGGGGTTGAGTGGGGTTGAGTGGGGTTAGAGGGGGGCGCAAAGTGGGGATGAGGGGGGCGCAAGGTGGGGTTGTTGGGTGGAGGAGTGAGGTGGGGAGGGGGCGCAAGGGGTGGGGAGAGAGAGAGAGAGAGAGGGAGGGAGAGGCGCAAGAGGTGGAGTGGGGTTGAACGGGGTTGGAGGGGGTTGGAAGGGGTTGGAGGGGGTTTGGGGTTGAGTGGGGTTGAGTGGGGTTGAGTGGGGTTAGAGGGGGTTGGGGTTGAGTGGGGTTGGAGGGGGGCGCAAAGTGGGGATGAGGGGGGCGCAAGGTGGGGTTGATGGGTGGAGGAGTGAGGTGGGGAGGGGGCGCAAGGGGTGGGGAGAGAGAGAGAGAGGGAGGGAGAGGCGCAAGAGGTTGAGTGGGGTTGAACGGGGTTGGAGGGGGTTGGAAGGGGTTGGAGGGGGTTTGGGGTTGAGTGGGGTTGAGTGGGGTTGAGTGGGGTTAGAGGGGGTTGGGGTTGAGTGGGGTTGGAGGGGGCGCAAAGTGGGGATGAGGGGGGCGCAAGGTGGGGTTGATGGGTGGAGGAGTGAGGTGGGGAGCGGGCGCAAGGGGTGGGGAGAGAGAGAGAGAGAGGGAGGGAGAGGCGCAAGAGGTTGAGTGGGGTTGAGCGGGGTTGGAGGGGGTTGGAAGGGGTTGGAGGGGGTTGGGGTTGAGTGGGGTTGAGTGGGGTTGAGTGGGGTTGAGGGGGTTGGGGTTGAGTGGGGTTGGAGGGGGGCGCAAAGTGGGGTTGTTGGGTGGAGGAGTGAGGTGGGGAGGGGGTGCAAGGTGGGGTTGATGGGTGGAGGAGTGAGGTGGGGAGGGGGCGCAAGGGGTGGGGAGAGAGAGGGAGGGAGAGGCGCAAGAGGTTGAGTGGGGTTGAACGGGGTTGGAGGGGGTTGGAAGGGGTTGGAGGGGGTTTGGGGTTGAGTGGGGTTGAGTGGGGTTGAGTGGGGTTAGAGGGGGTTGGGGTTGAGTGGGGTTGGAGGGGGGCGCAAAGTGGGGATGAGGGTGGCGCAAGGTGGGGTTGTTGGGTGGAGGAGTGAGGTGGGGAGGGGGCGCAAGGGGTGGGGAGAGAGAGGGAGAAAAGGAGGCGGAAGGGGTGGGGAGAGAGAGAGAGTTAAGGGAAATGGTGCCATGGCGTGCGAAAGGGGGCCATGGCTTTGGCACCCACTATGGAAACCTCTACTGCACGTGGCTATAGGGGTACCAAGAACAGATGAAGTTTTATCTGGAAAAGGTGCAGGGAAAGACCATCGGCTCTTCGAACTCCTCATGAGCTTACTCCCATCAATATGTGAAAGAAGGAGCTTGCCCGACCCAAGTAGAAGGCAAAGTGAGAGAGGAAAAAAAGAAGGACTACTACAGAAGGTGTGGATATTACCTTTTGATAGCTTGTCCCTTGCTAACCTTCGACTAGTTGAGATCTGGATCGACGTAGCCCACTTTCGATGTCGCCTTGCTTTGATAAGTCCTCCTTGTGCTTCCATGAGTTGTCTTGATCCCTTCAAGTCTTCAATAAGATGCCCACGGATGTTCCCAAGCATCCAAAATGGCTCTGATACCATTGATGGAGGATGACTCTAACACTCCAATGCAAAAATGGAAGATGGCTACCCTCCTAGGTCCACAAGTAGTGATATATGCTCACTGTTCTGAACTCTTCTATGCACTAGTATAGAGACTTAAAAAGCAATTTTGCAAACTTAAAGTAGACTATATGGGTTACTCGACAATCTTTAAATCATACAAAATGGATATTCCAACTAGGAGAATCACCCTCTCTAAAATGCGCTATCTGTTTGCAACACTCTCTCCCTATGTGCAAAGATATACCTTCATAAAGTTGGCGATTTCTCACAATTCACTCGGTCAACTAGCTTGCAACTTTGACAAAATTAAAGGCACTATATGAGAGAGCAAATGGATCTTAAAATCAATGAAAATGAGTACAATCAGAGAGAAAGCAATGCTCTACAATCAAGTACAATCAAATTTGTAAAAGCCTAACTACACCTCTAGATAGAGAGGAGGAAAATCATGAGAAAATGATGTAAGCAAGAAGGGGGCTTCTTGCTGGAGTTTATGACCACTAAACTAAGTGGGAAACTCGTGCAAGTAGTACAAATCAAGAAATAATGGTGGGATGATGCTTATATAGAGTTTTACTTTTTCTATAATCTAGCTAACCACCCACCAATCAGTGTAGGTACACTTTTTGGTGGTTGATTTGATGAGATTTGATTTTGATTGAGTTTTGAATGGTTGAGTTCTTTTGCATGATTGAAACTTGATTTTCAACAGAGATATTATTGGATTTTATATTTTTCTATACAAGCATGGGCTAGGTGAGCTTTAGATACCATTGGGATCTAGTAAGCCCTTCATCTAGAGTCTGTCTAAATTTCCATCTAAGTTCCACATTGGGAGGGCACAGGTGGACAATGCCATTATTATAATTGCATTACCCTTGGAAACCTCAAAATTTGAGTTCTTCATCTCTCACTCTACATCTATCTTTGTTTGCATTTGTCTCTCAACTTTGAATGCTAGTCTAATCTGTCATGTTGTTATTTTCTTACATTCCTCACAAAATGTCTTTTAACACTATCCTACCTATTTTTTTCTCATTAAGCAATACTCTAGATGCAATTTCACCACCAAGGGTGTTGATTGCATCCTATGAGTCTAAGTTTCTATGGATTCTACATCTATGTGCTTTCCCATCTTCTTCTTAGGATTTTTATGAATGATTTCATTACCCTTTCACTTCATAGTTGTAGACTTCAACTACTATGTCCGCATGATGTTTTCTTTTTTCAAGGACAATAGGTCAACAATAAGATTTTCCAATTGCGTGCAAGTTTATCCAAGCCATTCTACCACATAACATTCTAGGCAAAGCATTTTTATTTTGAATATAGAATCGCTTGATCCTTTTGTTGGCTCTAGGGGAAACAAAAGTTTATCTAAATACTCGTCTTGTAGTCAACTTTGCAAACCAAACACCATTGAAAAACGTGTGTAGAATCTTTCCCCTCCCATAGGCACATGAAAATACAAGAAGAGTGACAATTTTCTAGTCTATGTACTAGAGGGCCCATTCAAGGTTCCTGATATCATGCATTCGCTTGTCTTTCCTCACATGTACAACATCCCTAGAATTATCCTTCCTCATGAACTCTTCCTCAATGGGATTGACAATGCTATGGACACCTCATGAGTGACCCATTGGGTTGCTTGCACCTTCGGAGGTCATAGTCAAGATGATCCTTTTTCACTTCACCCCTCGTTCACTAGGTGCTTACATAGCTTCTTCAACCTATCCAAGCTTCACCTTCCATATCTTTATAGACTTATCCTCATGCTTAACAATGTCCCCAATACATGAGGAAAAATATTAGCCAATGACATGACATTCAAGTATTTTCATTAGGTCAATGCCACACGTCAGCCTTGAGGGGAAAATCAATGCCAATCATCGACTTTATGTGAGGGCCAAATCAATTGGAAGCATCTATTTTATGTAAAAAGTTGATGCTAGGCATCGATTTCTTACATAAATTTGATGTCTGGCATTGAATCTTGTTGCAAAGCAGATGCCTTGTAGCAACTTAATGCGAGAAGTCAATGCTAGGCATTGATTTATTACATAAAGTTGATGTCTAGCATGGACTGGTCCTCAAGGGTAATGCTTGGCACTCACTTGGTCCTAAAAGGCGATTCTTGGCATCAACTTGGCCATCAAGGACCATGGCTATCATCAAAATTGTTGTAAAATAGGATTGGCTATATATGCATGATAGGGACCTAAAATCAAATACATTAAAAAAATGTTATAGAAATCTCATTGTCTAAACGTTGGAATCTTTCTGGAATCTCTTTTTGTGGGTAGATTTGGTTTGCCTATGAGACATTCTACGAGCACCCTTTGTCTCCATTGTTGAACTTTTTACTTTTCATGTGCTTTCTCTCTTTAATTTGGTTGCTTTCTATGCTCTCTCTCAACTTGGGGCTTACTCAAAAATGAGACTCATCTACTATCATCTATTTATAGAGACTATATTGTGTTGATCTAGATGTACTTGGATCTAACCAGGATAACGAGATTGAACTAGGTGTAACTTGATGGTGCAACTACAGTATAGAGGATCCAATTTATGGACTATAGAGGATCAAATAATAATGCAAAATTAATCGAGTTTTCTTGGGGAAGGTCTTTTTTTATGTGAGCTCCTAGAGAGGGATCTCATATGTAAGATTCAATTACCGAAAGAAAACATCATGTATTCTACACCCTAGGAGGACACCCACAAATAAATTCTATTGAGAGGACCCCTGCAATAAAGAATGTTAATTAGGGAAGAAAGAGCCAAATAGCATAAACAAAAGACGCCCATAAAGAGCATCAAAAACCTAGCCTATTCCATTAAAAATTGTGGTTGAGGTCACAAAGCTATGTTCAACTCTTATTTTGGAGACATTGGGATTGGTACTATAGAAATTGATCAAGTGGTTTTTTAATAATGCATTGTTAATTTTGAACCATGCATTATGATACTCAAAATTCTTTGCAATCTAATAAAAGATTTTAGAGTGCCTTCTCCAAAGTACACATTCAATTCATCGAAGAGATGTAGTATCATGTTCTATCCCCTTCGCATTTGTTTATGTGTGAATGGAAGTCTTATCCATTTCTTTCTTTTGAAATTGAGGAAAAATAAATAAATATCACTTCATACCATAGATTCTAGCTTATTCTACTACTAGTTTCTTTTCATATCTCATTTCCTTAGAACTTATTTCAGAGCTCAAAGAACATGGGAACCACCTGATTTCTTATGTGGTATGAGATGTGACATATGTATAGGAAGAACTCGTTTAGGATGAAATCAATAAGTCAACTTGGACCCTCGCTTATGCATAAAACATAGATGCACATTATTCAAATTCCTTCTATCCCAATTATATCCTTGTGGTTTGTTGCAGACAAGTAAAAGAATTCCCCTCCTACATCAAAAACTATTGGATGAGATTTCAGAAAGTGGAACTTTCTACTTTTCATTATTCACAAGGAAAGTCCTCTAAGAATATAATATAGAAAATAGATATAATAAATTTTCTAGATTCACATACATAAGCTTCTCTCTCTCTCATCAAATAAAAATACATAAGAAAGGAAGGAAAACAAATAATTAGTACTTTCTTTTTTAATTTTGGGTTCGTGTGTATGAGCTTTTACGAGGAAGGAGAAAAGAAAGAGAGCTCACACGCATGCACACACTACCACAATCAAAGAGGTGCACACATAAAGATTGAGGCAAGGAACAATGATCTTCTTCTTCTTCTTCTTCTTCTTCTTCTTCTTCTTCTTCTTCTTCTTCTATTACATAAAAGGAATGTACAAGAATGACCTTAAATAGCAATATAAAAAGTGAAATATATAAAGTAAAGTACAGAAGGAAAATCCTAATGTCCGCAAATGAGTGAGCTGGAAAGAAGAAAATGTGCCATCACTCTTAGTAGATATATGTAGTAAAGCTCAATGTAGTATCCCTTACATATACCGATGTGACAACTATACATGTGAGAGAAATGAAAAAGTGATACATGTTATCTTGGATCATCACATCTTGAGCTTGATCTCTCAACACCTCCCCTCAAGCAACGTCATGTATTGTAACCAAGCATCTTCCAAAACTTCTTCGACTTCTCAACTCCAAGTTCTTTACTCAAAATATTAGCAACCTGCTCATCTGTCCTCACATAAACAAGATCAATATTACCTGTTAATATCTTTTCCATGATGAAATGATAATTTACCTTGATATGCTTCATTTTAGCATGAAAAACAGTGTTCTATGCTAAATGTATGATGCTAAGATTATCACAATAGATGATGGTACACTTTTGCACTTCCACACCTAAATTTTCAAGTAGCATCTCTAACCAAGATGCATCACATGTTGCCATTGCAACACCCCTATACTCAGCCTTTGTAATCCACAAAGCAATAGTGGGTTGTTTCTTGTTGGTCCATCTAATTGTTACACTTCCAAATGATTGCTCTCTTAAAGCTCCTTCCAAAGAGTGGTCCATCTAATCGTTACACTTCCAAATGATTGCTCTCTTAAAGCTCCTTCCAAAGAGTGGTCTGAAGGCATCCTTTAGCTTCACTTTATATCCTCTTCAGAGCTTCAAGTTTGGCCATTCATCCTCATCGAACCTCGTTCGAGCATCGTCTTGAAGCACCAACTAACAAGAGAGTCTTGGAAAGCCATTTGGAAGGAGTGTGGACTATTTCTAGCACTTGCACATACTTGCATATTAACTCTTGGGGTCTTCAGTTTCTTGGCCAATTATTATGCATTCCTGCTTTCTTTTTGCTTCATACCGCATATAGAACATGCAATTTTGCATAACGTCAATAGTATATGCCTATTAAGGACATTGTCTAGTATTGTACCGTGCATGAATTCTTGTTTGCATGGATACGTAAGTATTTTCTTGCAAGTTCCATGAGGAAATAAGAAGAAATTTGTGAGGGTGTGTAATCCTCTTCTGTCTATTTGTAGTTAGATTGTGCCTGCTAGCATTCTTATCATAGAAATTGTTTGTCGAGTACTTAGTATAATTTTTTGTATTTTCAAAATTACATTGTTATGCTATCAAAATTTCTAGAATCCATGATGCATATGCATTAAGGAATACCTAGCATACTAAAAGTTTCATGTTTTACCAGTTTCATTTGAGCAAAGGCTTTTAACTTGCTTCTTTTCCACTGCCGCTTAATTACTTTAGGGTCATATAGAGCATACTATTTGAAAAACACAAAAAAATATAAAATAGAACATCAAAAATTTGACCTATGCTAGTATGGAACTAGGACCGTTGTTACCCACTAGGATAGATACACTCATGGAGGAGCATCCCACAGATTCCATAAAGACCATGAGTAACATGATTATGAATCTAGAGAGTGCACTCCACGATATCTTGGAACAGGTTCATGGTTCCAAGCAAGAGGAAGATATGCATGATCTTTATTTTCCATGGATGGAGGTAGATTCTTGCGATGAGCATCAAACTCCAAAAGTCCCTAGAGACAAAATTTTAGTCAAAGAGGCTAGATGGCAGTTTAAGGATCTTAAGCTTCCTAGATACCACGACTCGACTAGTGCTGGGCCTACTGATGTTGCTCAACAATGGTTGAGCAAGTGGGAGTATTCCTTTCACTTGTGTTATTTTGTGGGAGATAGACACAAGATTCAATAAGCCACGTATAACCTTATGGACATTGCCCATAGGTGGTGGTGCAAGATTGAAAAAGACAAGAAAGATTCCATGACTTGAGATCAATTCAAGATCTTGTTGTATAATAAATTTGTATTGCCTAATGAGAGTTCTAGAGCACTACACACCTGGCTCTTCATCAATCAGAAGAATCACATAGTTTATGAGTACAGTGATAAGTAAAGAGAGGTGCTTCTTAAAGTACTTGATACTATCTCTTAGTTTCTTCTAGTCCACAAGTTTATCTTGGTACTTGGGGAAACTATTAGATTATTTTTGAGGAAGGAGAAATGTCAATCTTTGGCACAAGCCACAAAGATGGCTTTAGTCTATGACGATGGCCGTAAGGGCATAGGATTCTAGGGTCAGAGGTCCTCATGGCTTAAGGTAAGTTGATCCTTCCACACACCTACTCTTGGCTCAATCAGTGCATAGCCTTCTAGAGAGGCTAAGTAGGTGCATATGATCAAGATAGTTGTAGGAGGTAAAAGGAAAGTCTTGACTGTGGTTGAGAGGGCTTATAATAAGTCTATATTCACCCCATAGCAAAAACAAAATGTGATGAGAGAAGAGTTATGCTATGGGTGTTTAGGATAGCACATGTTCAAGGACTATTCTAAGAAAAATAACATAGCCGTCCCCATAGTTATAAATATCACTCAGGTTGGGAGTGATGATGATGAGGACTTTGGACATTCCCCATCCCTGCTATCATCTCCCATAGTGGCCATGATGTGACAGAACAAGGTCCCAACGGTCAAGACACTATGCTTTCACTAGTGCACGGAAAGGATATCCTTTCCCAAATATCAAACTCATTATCAAGAGGGGAGTCATGGTAGGACAGCCTATCAAGGTACTCTTTGACACTAGGTTGACGCATAATGTCATTAGTTCCCAGCTAGTCAGGAGGTTACATCTAGAGACTCTGCACTCAAAGAATGCCTATAGAATAGAGTTAGCCATGAGGAGAGCTTAGATATGGGATTGATGAGTTGTTCATCTACCTATTGAGATCGAGTCGTATGAGGATAGATTGTATTTTGATATAGGGAGACTAGCATGTTTCAATGTATTCCTTAGTAAGGAGTGGCATACGAGGAAGAGACCTATCATTGACTTTGCATCACATGTTTATTAGTTTGAGCATCAAGGGATGTGACCACTAATCTATGGAGAGCCAGATCTCCTAGGGACACGATTGTTAAATGCTACCAAGTTGCTTAAGATTGATTGTAAGTTTATTTATTTCCTTTATTTTATGCATTCCTCTTGTATTATGATGGATTTATGCAGTCATGGAGCTTCTACTTGGAATGCTCTAGCACTTTTAGCAAAAGTGAAAGTAGAGTCTAAAGAGTTATTCTTGAAACAATAACCTTTAAGTTTGCCTCCTTGGAAGAACATAGAGCATAGAATCGAATTGGTACTAGGAGTGAGTCCGCCTGCTCGGCCACCAATTCAAATGTGTTTGGAGGAGGAAAATGAAGTTTGCAAGGTCATGGATGAGTACCTATAGAAAGGAATGATTAGACCTAGCTATTCACCCTTTCCAGCGCTAGTTCGTCTTGTGAAGAAGAGAGATGGATCTTATAAGATGTGCCTCGACTATTCAGCACTCAATAAGATTACTATCAGACAAAGATATCCCATGCCTGAGATAGATGATCTTTTAGATCCTCTAGGTAGATCCCTTGTATTACCATCAGATTAGAGTAAGAGATCATAATGTACATAAGAGAGCTTTTAGGACTAGTTTTGGGCATTATGAGTGTTTCCTCATGCTATTTGGTTTGACTAATGCACCAGGTACATTTATGATGTTAATGAATAAAAGTTTGCAATCATTCATTGGAAAGTGTGTTGTTGATTTTATTGATGATTTGTTAGTGTATAGTAGGACTTTTCATGATCATGACAACCATCTTTGATTAGTATTGAATGTTTTAAAAGAGAATGAATTGTATGTTAATCCATAGAAGACTCAGTTGTTTCTTCTGAGAATCCAGTATTTAGGGCATGTGGTCTCGACCGATCGGGTTATGATGGATCCCAAGAACGTCTAAGTTATTTTATCTTGGCCAAATTTTCAGGAGGAGGGGCAGTTACGGTGTTTTCTAGGACTTTCCGATTTCAATCAGAGGTTCATCTCTTGTTATTTGTTGATAGCAACACCTACGATGAACTAGCTTTAAGGAAAAGTTCCATTTGCATGGAACCAAGAGGAGAAAGAGAGTTTCAATACTCTAAAACAAGTTGTTTCAGGGGGTCCTCTACTCAAAGTGGTAGATCCCAAAAAACCCTTTGAGTTAGAGATAGATGCTAGTGGCATAGCCATAGGGGTAATTTTGAGCCAATATGGTAGACCAATAACTTTTGAAAGCAAGAAATTGAGAAGTGCACAACACGATTAGCCTGTGCATGAATAGAAGTTTTATGTAGTGGTGCATGCACTTAAATTTTGGAGACACTATCTTTATGGTGCAGAATTGAAGGTATACATAGATCACTATAGACTTAAATACTTTTGTAGTCATCCAAATCTTTGAGGCCAACAGCTTCTTGGGTTGAGCTCATGCAAGAGTTTCACATGGAAATCTTATATAGAAGAGCTAAAGAGAATATAGTAGCTGATGCATTATCACAGATAATGTATCAAGTGAGCTTTATAGTTCTTGAAAGCTCATTGATTCAAAAGGTAAAAGGAGCACATGAGGAAGATCCACATTTATCATAGATTATTCAAGCCATCAGTGACGACTCTAGCATAGGAGATGGGCCAGTTCTAGCTTTTTATTCACCTACTAGAGCGAACAAGTCCATTCCATATTCAAATTTCTTACAGGAGAATGGAATAGTCAAACATAAAGGAAACGTTTGCATACTAGATTCCTAGGATTTAAGAAGAAAAGTCATGCATGATAACCATGATGTGCCATGCACAAGAAATCTTGTTATTGAGAAGACAATATAGCTTGTTACAAGAACATTTTGTTGGCATAGATTAGCTAGAGATGTCCACACTTATGTCGAGCTACTATGGACCCAAAGGATCATCATACTATCCTACTTGTGATAGATAGATTTAGCAAGATGGCTCATTTCATACCCACATAGGAGGCGATAAAAGATGAATAGGTAGCAGAGTTATTTATCCACCATGTCTTGAGACTCCATGGGTTAACGACATCCATAGTTTTAGATAGGGATGTTAGATTCACAAGACACTTCTAGAAGTTTTTATTTGACAACGTGAAAGTGTTCTTAAATATGAGTAGTAATGATCATCCATAGACACATGGTCTAACCAAGAGGGTTAGCCAAATTCTCGAGGACATGTTGAGGGCATATATGTTTGAAAGGCAGATAAATTGTGATAGTTATTTGCCACTAGTAGAGTTTTCTTATAATAATAGGCCTCACAAGGTGATCGGAAGGTGTCCTTTTGAGATGAACTATGATATGAATCCCAATGCCCCAAGTACCATAGGAATGCAAAAGAAATTTCCTAGTGCTTGAAAGTTCTTAGCAAACCTCCAAGCAAATATAGAAATAGCTAAAGCCGAGATGTAGTATTTCAAGATTGTCTAGATGTTAAGGATCATAATACTAGCAATTGTCCAAGAAGTCACCGTGCTCCAATTCACATGATTGCAGTCTCCTCGCAAGTAGAAGTTATGACTACCCAGTCTTATGTTGTTTCATGTTCTTCATGGCCATGATGACTGGAGCCAAGAAAGCGGTAGCAACCTATGGGGAGGAACAACAGGAACTCAAAGATAGAGATGAGGAAAAGAAGGCAGGTTGGAAGCGCCAAGCAAACATTGAAGGAGCCTATGAGAGGGTGACTATTTCACTAAAGGACCAACAAGAAAGCTCCCACCAAGACACAAGAGAGGTAAATATTGAGGAAATATTGAAAGGTATTCATCATAAGGTTAGTCTGTACCAACTCATAAAAATGGATTCAAAAGTAAGAAGTGACTTGTTGAAGATTATACACTGCCTACTTGAGCCCACCTCCTAGCATAGATGGTTCCGTAGCTGAACTTCCCCATGCAACCTTGACTGACTATCACAGTTCAAGGTTATCAATTTTGATAAAAGATGAAACTCTCTCACATGTTATCATAGATGGAGGCTCTACCATCAATTTGATGCCACATTTGACAATGAAAAAACCAAAATTGAACCCCCACCAAGGTGGCACCATTTATAGTCACATTGACAAATCAATACCGGGTTGCACCATTGGGCATTATTGAAAAGGTGCTTATGATAGTTCAAGGTTGTCACTTTATTCTAGAATTTTTTATTATTGCCTTCCCACAAGAGACCTCCTACCCTCTACTCTTGAGAAGGCCATTGCTAAGGCAAGCAAAGGTTCTAAAGGATTGGGGAAAGTACAAGTTATGGATTTAAACATGTACTTACAATCAATTATAGATACATCTAGAAGAACATTAGGGAAAGAAATGAACCCTGCATGGGCCTTTTGGATTAAGGAGTGATTAGTGATGGACCAATGAGAGGAGGCTGGTGGACACAGTCTATAGCGTATAAATCACTAGGCTGAAGGGGGTTGAGGGGACAAGATTCCCTCGTATTCAAGTTTTGCCTCTAGAAAGAGAAAGAAATCTTGCAACTTACCTCGGACCAAAAATTCAAAAATTTCAAAAAGTTATAAAACTCATCATAACACCATTTAATGGTCCGCCAACAAAGTTTTAGGATCAAACTTTCACCCTCCAAAACCTCACATTTTCATACCCAAGTCCCAAAAATTCATATCTTTCCACTACTTTCTCTCCCTAGCACACCATTGCGGCACTTGCGTCTCCATTTCTTTTTCTATGCATCTTCTTCTTTGAATTCCTATTGTCATTTCCATAGCCTAAACTTCAACGGAGAAACCTAAATCTGATAAACATCCAGAAGATGATGTTATCACCATAAAATGTCACAATATCAAGGCTATAGAAGGAATTTGGTTAGGACATGAGTTATGCAAAGGTGCATGGGTTTACATGCAACTCTCTAGTGTTGGTCCTCATCGTGTAAGAGATCGTTGAAGCTTGGATCTTCATTGGAAAGGGAAGTTGTTAGGCTTCAAAAAGCTCAAAAATGGTGAATCTGTTGCCATTGTACAAAATGTTTTCACAATGTCAAGCATGAAATTTCAAAACTCAAACAAAATGAGATATCCTATCAACTATAAGTATTACTCATTGACTTTTGTCCAAATTTCAAAATATACCTAGCTAAGTTGTGTATTTTTTTTGTTGTAGACATATTTCCTTCTACATTGGTGGGAGAACAACCACTTCATAGTCTTACAGGTACTTTCGAAGCATTGCATGCAGATGTTGGGTTGATAGTCTTTCCAGAAGCCCGTCCTTCTCAGCTATTAGGTGAGAGAGTTTTCTTTTATACACACATATTTTCTACCCTCTTCATCAAATGATTTTGGGAGGTTAGAGATGATTAAAGTAGATTCTCTTTTAAATCTTGAGTGGCCACAACATGATATATGGACATTAATATCTTTGAAACATAAGATGGTTATGGACATACATAACTCTTTGAAATTTACAATATTTTCAAGATCTATATGATTACATTGGTGTGTTTCTGTTCATTATTTTGTACATTTATTTTTTATATTCACAATTCTAGAGACTTCAACAATGTTCATGTTAAAAGATATCACATATGAGCAGGTAGAGGGTTAACTAGGTGAAAATTGGTGACTTGTAGAAGGATGCACCAAAGGGTATAGATATCGTTGTAAAATTGGTGCATCAGGCATAGGATTTTGATACTTGAAACATCCTATTTCATTGTACATTAGATTCTATTATGATCGTTGGATGTGTAAACTTGGTGAATGGATGCCATTAAGATTTTCTGAGGGTTTTTTAATTTCATTTGAAATTAAGATAAATCTACTAAACAACAAAATGGAATTTATTTCAATAAAGCATCATTGGACTCTTGCCAACGTGAGAGAACATCTAGTAATAATGGGATTTGAGGATCAGGATCAATCAAAGTTCAGAATACAAGGGCATAAGGTAAATAGCATATGGTATTTTTTCTTTTGTTTATACAAATTTTTATATTCAAATATGTTTTTTTTTTTGAGTTTCTATTTGTCTATAGATTGGTAAGGGTTGGAGGATAAAATTAAAGTCCTTCTTGAATGGAATTAGATGGAACTCAACTTTCATTGTCATAACTCAAGAACTATTTGAGTGCAAGAGTGTACACACAACCTATGTTCCAATTATAATCCTTCCTCTGCTACAATGTATTTAACATGCAAGACATGTAGCATGTAAAATTTTTTGATCTCAATAGGATGTGCAATATGCCAAATGTTTGATTTTTCCAATGGTAATTTATTATAATTTTCAAGTTCTGAGAATTTATTTTTTCTATTGTGTAGATGTGGTGTATCTTATTCTGCCTAATGATTATGTTCAATCTTTTTTATGAGCCAAAAGACGAATTCCTGAGTATTTTCTCCACAATGTCAGATGTTCCACTTAACAATACATATCACATACTTGAAAAGAAGGCCATCCCACTTGGAGATTTTGTGGCAGACACCATAGCAATGGTGTGTGCAGATATCTTAAAAGATGAGAACAATTATACCACGGAGGAGGAGTTCATCACAGCGTGGGAGAGGATAATGAAGCAAAAAAGTCCTACATCCCTTGTAGCAGAGCAGAGTGGCATAGCCTACTCTAGCATTGATCTTGATGCCCCTGGAAGAGGGGAGGAAGAAGACAAGCTTCATGATGTAAGTGATAATTAAATTAAATAAATGGATAATTTGAGTCAACAAAGTAAGAGCTTGAATTCTCATTTTTTCTTAATAGGAAGCAATTGAGCTTGACAAGTTGGCGACAAGATTTTGTGGGCATCAAGCTTCTCGCGGGAGTGGTTCATCCTTGGCAAACTACATCGGAAAGTTGCCAAAGGATGATTTTGTTATTATACATAAAGACTACATTCCGGATGGGCACTTCATGACTTGGTGGTTGAAGGCCCTTAGCAAAATTTTGTGTCTATGTACAATTACACAAGGCACTAATTGTGTCATTTTGGTTAGGAAATCCTTAGTTGTAACTACATTAGCACTTAACTTTAGAGGAAAATTACTAAGGCAAATAAGTATTGCCATGGGTCTCGGAATGCAAGACTAACATGTAATATTAAGATGTGCATTGAGTTACCAACTGCCTCAATTTCTCCAAAGTAGAAAGAAACTTGTAGAGAAATTGAAGGAAGCTGAGAAATGATGCAAGTGTTTGGATAGTACAAACTTCATAAATGTGCTTCATAAATTGAACCTACCATTGTCTCCACACATTGTATATAATTTTAAGTTTTTTTATTCATGGTCTATGGTCTATCTATGATGCCTATGGTCTGTGGTATCGTAAAAAGCATAAAATAGGCCAAAAAAGCCCCAAGCACAAAAATGCAAGAATCAACTTTGCAAAATTTTTGTAGGGCTGATTCTCGCGTTTCTGTGGCTAGGGCGTTTTTGGCCCTTTTTAGTGTTTGTGAGGGCTCCAAAGTGTAGGATAGTATGATATTATTTAATTTCTCTTGGTAATGGGTGGCATCAACTATACAGTGATGTCTGAGCAACCCAAACATTACCTAGAGTGACTAGCCTCTATATTATACACTCCTAACATCTCATCTATACATAGGATGCATAAACAAGGCCATAAAATGCAAAAAAAAACCATAGCCATAGAAACAAGGGATTCAGCCCTACAAAAAATTTGCAGGGCTTAATTGCGCATTTCTATGGCTGGATTTTTTTTTTGCATGAAAATGACCTGTGGGGCAATATTAGGTACAAGATGTACATATCTAGTCAAAAAACAATAGGCAAATGCATGCACGTTAAACGCATTCCATATATAACTGACTGAAGCAAAAGTTATTTGCATACACTTATGGTGGGGAGTCAAAGATAGAGAGAGTGAGAGACAGAAACAAAAAGACACAAAGAATATAGGTAAAAACAAAATTTTCTATTAATCATTGTATTACATCCCTAAGTAGGCCTATCAAAGGGTACAATATACACATGTCATGGGTTATTTCCTCTAATTCTTCTTGTTAGCTGAATCTCCTTGGGTTGTATGGTTACTCTCTTGGCATGGATAGCACCCATGTTAGATTCATCAAGCATGGAGATGAGGTAGGCCTCAACTGCCTCTTGAAGCACTTCAAGTGCTTTCCCTTGTATTTGAAGACCTCCATAGTAGCTTTGTAGTTCTTCTTTTACTACCCTTGCAAAAGCTCTTCGTGGCATGAGTAGTTCAACGAACTTTTGGTAGTGTCAAATCGCTACAAAAGCCTTGCAATGCCTCCTTTGTCTTTGTGGAGCTCTTGCATTGGGAGGCATGTTTAACTATCGTTGAGGTCTACGTCATGGTTGATAGTTTTCTTTCTTCGATGTACATGATATGAGGGTGCAGCTTTATCTTGCACATTTTCTTGTCGATGTGGTTGTTGACTTTCCTCCCTTTCCTCCTCTATTGGTATTTTTTCTTGTCCTTGTGGAAGTGTCTTGCCTCCATGTGTCACCCTATGAATCGTTGGAATTTTCATATCATTTCATGGAGGTTGATTGTTGCTTTCGTCATTCAAGGATGACTCCTCATCGCTCTCTGATACAACCCTTCTCATCAGCTTTTGTTTTCATCTTGCGTTGATGGGTGTCCTTCTTGATGGCTCGTCATCTGAATTTGACTCTGATCGTCTTGGAGTGAAATACTCTTGTCTATTGGACACTTCATGTTCTCGCAATGGATTACTGCCAAGTGGTGTGCCATCATGTGACATAGGCGTAGATGTGCTCTGGGAACCACTTCGTGCTCTTTGGGCGGGTCGCAATCATGGTGGGCATTGTGTCCCTAGATAAGGGCTAGGAAAGAACACACAATCTTTCCTTGTAGTTTGCTTGGTGCATGCCATTCTTTTGAGTTGCAACAAGTGTGAAATGAAGTGAGTTCTCTCTATTTATAGAGTTTTTTAAAAATTGTTTGTTCACATTAGAATGGACAAAACCTGTTTAAAACATAGAGAATATTATAATATAAATAATAACACATTGAAACCAAGATTACAATAATCATAGGTTTTACCACATAATGGGAAATATTGAATTAACTTTACTTCCAAGCTGAGCCTTCTTGTTGTCTCCTAGCATGCCACTGAGCATGATGGAGAGGTCCTAATGATGACTTCCATTTCTCACTGGCAATGTTGTGTTGCATCATTCTCAAAAGTTTTGCCAATTTTAAATCCCTAAGTCGTTCCACAGAAAACTTTATCGAGAATGTAGTGCTTTAAAACCAATTAAACATCTCCTCCATGTAGTTTGATTGCATTGGACCACCACCATGTCGCGTGTTTTTGAAGTAGGCACCCCTCGCTTTATAGTGTGACTTTTCCATTCCTTGGGTACTGAAAATCTCTAAGGACCCATATTGATGCATGAAATAAGCTCCATGTGCAAATAAAATATGCTAAAAATTGTTAAGTACATTGGAAAAAGGTAAGTGTAATGAACAGTTTTAGAAGAAAATTAGACTTACAATGTAGTGTGTTATATTGCTATCTCCCCAAGATTGACTGAAACACTTGGTGAACTCCACTAATGTTTCTTGAAACAATTGACGTTGAATAGCACTAGACCTAGTGAGACCCATTAAGCTTACCAACTTATGAAAGCTCGACCAAACCTTCTTTCTCTTATTACAAAGATCAAGCTGAGAGTCATTGCCTATTGTGATCATGCATATGTCTTTCCACAGCTCATAATGTTTATTATTCTGTGTGCTAGGACCTCTTCTAAAAAAATGTCTTGCTTTATTACCTGTCATAAACACTTGTTGCAAACTATCTTGAGACTCTCCAACTTTCTTAACAACTAGGGTTACGTTTCCACCATGAAAACCAATTGAGTTAAAAATTTCCTCCAATTTCTTTATAACTTGAATATATTTATCAACTGGCTTCATGGCTAATGCATATTCTATATGGAGCTTCAATAGTCTATAAAAAATTCTCATGAAGGCATGCAGGGTGCAAAAGTGGAATTTGACTAAAGGGAATCAAATAGTGGGATTCCAATCCTTATCTGGCATGTCACGATTAGGTGTACCTAACATGGGACACCTCGTTAAAGGTATATCCCATTCAATAGATGGAGATGCATCTGTGTCATTAGCTAAATCTTCTATGTTGTTTTATTTTCTCTTTGCTCGTTTATCACGTAGTGTGCAATATGGACAAGGATAAAGAGTAGATGCACCTTGTTTTCACCCTAACATGCATTTGACAGTCTTTAAGTCTGCAACTAAGTGCCACTCTACTTCAAAATCACCTAGGCCTTCTACAGTGATTTTGGCACCATGAATTTGAGACGTTATCACCTCTATGATCCATGGGGTCCTACTCGAACTCCATGTAAGAACATCATTGGATTCTTTAGGTACGTCAATAGCACCTAACCACCATATATCTTTCTTGTGGATTGGACACTATACGTAAAGTGATGGGTACATTGTTCACTTTCATCAATAATGGCATGGGCCATAGCTTCATTCATGAGTATCACACTAAGTCTCTCCATACATCATCCCTTTATGATTTGACATTTGTCTAGCTTCAAAACAAACTTGAGTTTGGAACCACAATCTACATCAAATAACAAACATTATATTAATAAAAATGCTATGAATGTCATTATCAAAACAATGGATATACCTTGAATTGTGGATTTGTAAAATTTAACCATTTCCTTTTGAAGCCTCTCCAAATGGAAAAATACATTGTTCTATTTTGTGTAGATGAATCCCTTTCTAGATGTGTTTTTCAACTCTTTCTTTGATGTAGATGAATGATAAATGGATGGAGGCATAACATCTTCTATACGTAGGTAATTGTCAAGAGTATTGGCTACATCCTCATAGGTCATCTTCTTCTTCAGAGATACCTTTTAAGGGCATGGAAAAATGCTTTGCAAAATACCTTTGTTTTGTAGAGCCTGCTTGAAAAGATTGCACAATGCACTGTATGCTCTAGTACTAACACTTGCTTCATCACATACCATCTGTACCTCACTAGGACTAATAATATCTTCTAAGTTGGTTGTAAAATCTTTAATCACTTGGGTCTTGATGTGATTTCCTATTGGTGAATCCAAAACCATAAGCACATGTTTGTTGCTAAGACAAGAATTCAGAAACTTCAATTGATCCTCCATTGTTGAGGAAGCACTGGCATCTTCAACAAATGACCTGCACAATACAAGTGGAGTCATTTCCTATATGTCATCCCAAGTGGAGTCTCTTCTAGTTGTATAAGATTGGCTTTTAACTTTGTAATTGTGCTCTCCTTTTCTTCCACATCTTGTTGGAGTCTATTATTGTGCTCATCCAAACATTTGATAGCACTTTGTAAAGTGTGTATAGCCGTCACTAAGTTGTGTATCTTGAAATGGTTGTGATGACATTGTTGCATCCAATAATTTGCTATAGATGTAGAATGGTTAGACAGGACAATTTGAATATTTTTGACACCTTTGCCACCAGATGGAGCAAAATACACTTCTATTTCTTATGTTATTCTTGTATTTTTCATAGGATAAAGCTCACAAGCTTTGGATTCTCTACTCTAGAGACAATCACATCAAGTCTTTTCACCATCCATGTGCAACTACCCTTATATTTGCTTAATAAATCAAACCAAAATGAAGTGCAAGAACGCAAATGAACTCAACTTAACAATGGTATCTACAATGATGGAATTCCATCTACTTGCATCAATTCAAATAATTCTTCACCTTCGATATGTTGACCAAGGGCATCCTCTCACCCTACAAGCCCTCTAGATATAGTGCTCCTTATCAAATTATTTTAATCACCTTGGATGTTCATGTCTATTTGGGTGCCAATTTGGTAGAAACTGGTGGGATTTTATGCACCAAAACCAAAGATCCTTCATGCACTTCGTTGGCCCTAAGATGCCTATCATGCAATCTTTTGTGCTCTTCTTGTGTTATCTGTAATTTCTACATAGCTCCTTCCCTGTATTCTTCTAATGCCTCTAGTCTCCTAATGGGAGGCTCAATTAAAATGGTTGTGGCTCCACTTTCTCTCTTGATAATAAATTCAAATGGTGTCATTGCCTCTTTACCATATACTAAGAAAAATAGACTCTCACCAGTGGTTCCTTTTCTAGTAGTTTAGAAATTCTAGATTGCATTGATCAACCCTTGTGGCCAAGAGTTTTGATGATCAAAGGATAACTTGTGTAGCAACCCAATCAAAATCTTGTTAGAGATTTTTGTTTGGCCGGTTGCCCTCAAATAGTAGGCACAAGACTCTTTTTGTAAGACTTTGTACCTATAAAAGATGAATTGGAGCAATTGATTTACAAAGTGTGTGTCCATATCACTAGTAATTTCAAGTGGGCAACCAAATCTTGAGAAAATATGTTTATACAAAACTTTAGCCACTATCAAGGTTTTGCAATTCGTAGTGGTTTTAGCTTATATCCCCTTAGTTTCATAACATGTGGCCATTAGAATATACTTCTTACCCTCACGCTCCCCAGTTGGATTGATTGGGGCAATAAAATCAAGAACCCATTTTTCGAAAGGTAGCCATTATGTGCAGATGACTAATGGTTGAAAATTCACTTTGGGTGGCCTAAGAGCACATCTCTGGTAGATGTCGCATCCTTTAGCAAATTTGATTGCATCTTTGTAGATATGAGGCCAGCATAGTCCCTTGTGGATGATTTTGTGAGCCAATTCCTCTCCCTTTAGATACCTTGCCCTGTGTGCTGCTTCAAGCAAAAAGTTTACCTCCTCTTGAAAAACACACTTTCTCAAAATACC